>CAUYRH010016474.1:0-94648 GCA_963574655.1 Perodicticus potto | reverse complement strand
AGAATTGTGACTCTCTGAAAGATGCATTCAAGTCAAGCAGCCTTCCTAATATCTATGCATCTCTCCCCTCTGAGAAATATTCTAATCTCAGGAACCATGCACTCAAAATGGCAACCATCTTTGGCAGCACTTATGTCTGTGGACAGACTTGTTCCAGAATGCAACATCTGAAATCTCCAACCAGATCTAGACTAACTGATGCACACTTGCATCACTGGTTATGACTAACAGTGACAAATATGGAACCGCACATTGACCATCTCATTAGCCAAAAGCAGGCTGGCCCATAGTTCCCATTGAAATACTGGTAAGTTTGTTGATTTAACTTTATTTGTTCTTCATTTTAAATATTGTACTTGTTCCCGTTTTATTTTTTTACTTCAAAATAAGATACGTGGAGTGTGCATAGGAATTTGTTCATAGTTTTTTTTTTAAA
The DNA here is from genome assembly GCA_963574655.1 of Perodicticus potto. NCBI lineage: Eukaryota > Metazoa > Chordata > Mammalia > Primates > Lorisidae > Perodicticus > Perodicticus potto. The sequence goes on along the minus strand of CAUYRH010016474.1, from coordinate 94,212 downwards.
AAACTATAGTCCAGCTCGCCAACAGTCTGAGGGATACTGAACTGGCCCCCTGTTTAAAAAGTTTGAGGACCCCTGAATTAAACTATATGCCCCGGGACATTGGATCTACCACCAATACTATACTTTTAGCTATAGTATTCGTCTCTTAAAGGCTTTCTCATCCTATCTCTTATCTAAGGAAACCACCTTTGAGAAGGACTATTCCAGCGGCCATTATTGAACTGATGCACAATCATTTATGAGCAAGAGTGGGGCACAGACGTGGAGCTTGGAGTAGGACTGCCAGAGTGAAGGAAGAAATCAATGAAGAGAGTGGTAGAAAGTCACCAAATTTTATTTTCTTCCCACTTTAGCCCAGAATTGCTTGAGTTGGGGAGAAAATCTGTCATTCTCTTTGACAATTCTAATGCTGTAATATTTACCAACGTCCAAGCAAATTTTCTTCTCTATACTTGCGTTCATGGTATAATATGGAGCCTCTCTTTCTATCATGCATAGACCAAAACTAAAAAAAAAGTTGCCTATATATCTATTAGTGTTCATATAAAGTGAAATTGCCCACTTCAAACATTGGTAGTTTGTTTTAGCTATTATAGCTAATGTCCCTTGACTTCCTCTTAGCTATTTCATGCTGCTAAATTGGGAAAAATGTTTTTTGTGATTCTTGACCCACAGTAAGTGGTAAACAAGTTCTTGATTACCAAACAAGTGGTAAATCAATATTCTTCCTGGGCTCAGAATATATATATATACATACATACATACATATATACACACACACACACACACATATATATACATATATATATATATATATATTTTTTTTTTTTTTTTTGCAGTTTTTGGCCTGGGCTGGATTTGAACCCACCACCTCTGGTATATGAGACCGGTGCCCTACTCCTTTGAGCCACAGGCACCGCCCACAGAATATATTTTTAATATTTAAAATGAAATAGATACAAAGAAAGTCACCAAACATAAACATATACTTAATAATTAGACTTGCGAACACCTGTGTAACCTCCAAGGGATTAAGAGCACATTTAATGAGATTAAATAGCATATTATGGAATTCCCAGAAACATACGTGATCATATTCTGGTCTCAGAGGTAATTTCCATTCCCACTTCTAAAGTGATCATTTTCTTGCTTTCTTTTTTTCTTTTCAGTTTTACCCCCACACGTCCCTCGTCCCTATGAAAGGTCATTTAGTTGTTCCCCTTCTTTTTTTTTTTTTTTTTTTAGATTTTTTAAAAATTAAATCATAGCTGTGTACAATAATGTGATCATGGGGTACAACGTGCTGGTTTTATATACCATTGGAAATATTTTCATCGAACTGGTTAACATAGCCTTCATGGCATTTTCTTAGTTACTATGTTCAGACATTTATATTCCACATTTAGTAAGTTTCACCTGTACCCCCTTCTAAGGTGCACGGTAGGTGTGGACCTAACCAGACTCCACAGAGAACTCAAACATATTAGCAAGAAAAGAAATTGTGATCCCATCTCAGAGTGGGCAAGGGACTTGAAGAGAAACTTCTCTGAAGAAGACAGGCGCACGGCCTACAGACACATGAAAACATGCTCACCATCCTTAATCATCAGAGAAATGCAAATCAAAACTACTTTGAGATATCACCTAACTCCAGTAAGATTAGCCCATGTCACAAAATCCCAAAACCAGAGTTGTCCCCCTTCTTGTGACCTATCAATGGAATCACAGTGTAAGCTCCCATATCCTGTATGTTGTCACATACATATGTACGGCTGCAGTTTCCTCTTGCCATTTCCATGTGGGATTTCAGTGCATATAGCACAATCTTAATCCATTCACCTAGGGATCAATAACTGTGTCCATTCGCCTAGGGATCAATCAATTCCAGCTTCTGACTGTTAGGAACAATGTGACCACATGTGCTGTCCAGGCCTCCTGGAACACAAGTTCATGGGCATCTCCAGTGTGGGTATCAATGACTAGAAATGCTGGGAGAATCAGTGCACAGATCTTTGACTTTACTAGATAAAACAATGAAGCTGTTTTGTTTTTTCCCCCCAAAATGGTTTTTCTAATTTACATTTCCATTATTAGTATATAAGAGTGTCTACTATTCCATATCATCATCAACACTTGGTATTGTCTGACAATTTTTGGCCAATCTGGTATTTTGTATATGATAACACCTCTTTGTGCTTTTAACATATTTTTCATTGTGGTTTTAATTTATAAAACCCTGATTACTAATGAGTTTGAGAACCCTTTCATACCTTTAATTTCCTAAGTCCAGAATCTTTAAAATTTAAATATAAATTCCAAGACTCCACACTATGGTGTTGTGGTGTTACTTATGTTGGACACATCATTATCTGCTGGTTACGTACAAAGAAAGCAAAAGAAATGCATTCATCGAATAGCAACTTGAAGCTGGGCATCTCATGCACCTTGTCCTCTTTGACCTCATCATAATTTTGCTAGGTTGATGTAGTTACCCTTATTTTTCAAATTATGGAAAATTGAGACTCAGAGGTTATGAAATCTACTCAGAAATAAACACACTGCTTTTGAAAGTCAGTGTCAGAACTGAGACTCAAACCGTATCTGTGTACTTCCAAAGCCTAAATTCTTTTTCAGAAACCATGTTTTTTCCCCTAAAGTTACCTCTTTAGGAACAAAATAATACTCAATATCCTTTAATAAAGTCACTTATTAAAAATTATATCAAAAGCATTTCAGAGGTGGCCTGGTTAACATGGCTAATGAAATAGCTGCATCCCCAGGCCACTTTTTCCTTTCAGAACTCCAAAATCCAATTCATTAATATTTAAACAAATGAAAGGGTCTTTGATATCTGGCAGGATTTCCCTTATGAGAGTAGTTTGTGAGATGCTTTAGCCACATGTTTTATTTCCAGCCTGTGACAGGCACTTGTGAAATGATTAACACCATGTGGTCAAGTTATAGACTATTAAATGACAGCCAGAAATAAAAGTAAGAAAAGACAAGAGTGAGATAAACTCTTCTCCAAGAGATACATTTTAATATAGGTAATCAATTTATTAGAACATTAAATAAATTCAAGCAATAGACACTTTTTAAAAATTAATTTAAAACCAATTAAAGGATAAACATCAAACAAGGCTCCTAAGAATTTATATTTTATTAATGGTGCCTTTTTTCCCCCAACTATAAAAGTCTCATTAAAAGCCTGTAAATCCTGCAGATACCGAAACAATTTTCAAAGAGTAAAATTAACCAGAAGCAATGACTCAGATATGATATTGTCTACAAAAGGGGACGGACAAAGCCTGCTTTTAACATCCTTCCCAGAATGCTGAGAATAACTCTCAGCACAGGAGAGTTATTCCACCCATGGCCCTGCTCTCTGGTCTTTTTTGCAAAATGACCTTTCCATGAGCTCTGATCCAAAACTCTATCCAGTGATGAATGTGGACACACTACTAGCCTTTGTCACTAACAACTTCAGACAAGCTTCAAGCTCAGGCTATGCATCTTTGCATATTAACCTCCCACTCATCCCACTCCATAAAAATAGAGAAAACAATTTTATTAACCACTTGTATATAATTCCCATATTTTTGGAGGTTCATTATTTTTTATTTTGCTTCATGAGACAAATGCTTTCTTGCAATTGTGCTAAAATAGTGTTCACTTTCTAGTTGTCAAGATACCTTCGTCCTCTCCTGTGCTACCACTTGGCTACAAAGATTTAAAGGTTCAGTGATTATGGGATTTAAATGATTTTAACCCCTTTAAATTTCAAAACTCTTTAAATCCTATTATCTCTGCAGCCACCACAAATTTTAAAATCAGCTTGGCCTTTTCTAGCTCCAGGTCTAAGGATTACAGAGTTTTAAAGAGTATAAATTCTTTTCTGGAGTCCTATACAGAGTTCTCCCCGACCAGCTGACCCACAGGAAATAAAGCCATCCAGTTCTCCAGCTGGTGACTGTTGATCGGAGTTTCTAAATGGAAAGATATGTATGTTATGCCACACACCACCAGGAAAACAGGAAATCACTCCCTTGACTTCCTATGAAGCCACTGAATCAGACTGTATATAGGAAGGGCGCCAGATTTTAGATATTTGTCAGTAATCTTCTAAGAATCAGAAAACAGAAATTGTGTCCAGGGAATCAAAGAAGCTCTCCAGGGCAGAGACAGAGAGAGAAACTTCAGTGAGTTGGAGGCCATCTTGCTCCTGCAGAAAAGCCGTTACCATGGATACCTTCAACATCCCAGGTCTTACCTCTTGCGTCCTCACGTTTATGTATCCATAGTGAGTTCGAAGGGGCCGCCTGTATGAGTAAGAGAAGGGTGTCCACTTCGGGCCAGGTTGTCCAAAGCAGCTCAGCAGCAATGGGAAGTTGACTTCATTTACAAGGCGCACGATCAGCAGGAGGAGGAACGCCGCTAGGAAGCTCACTGCAAGAGCGGACTTTCTCTACAAAACATTAAAATGAAAGAAAGCAAAAGAAGAAGAATGAATGAATGAACAACCTTCAACTTCCATTATTCCTCTCTTTTCTTTCATAGCGTTTGAAGGATTCTGTTATTTACGATGTTTCGCTTGAAGACAACAAATAATCCTTTGGCGACCAGTTTTCCTGAGCATGCTGGGCCTCCCCAGCAAGGAGAGAGGCTTTCTTGTACCCTTCCCTACTTCCTATATTCCTTGCAAACTCCTCTTCAGTTTGCAAAACCCAAACCATCCATTTCCAATTATAGGCTGGCCTTCCCAGTCTATAGAAAGAAAACCTTCTATTGCTATGCTTTCGCCTCCAGCCTGCCTACCCTAACAGAGGTCAAGTCTTGTCATTCTTAGACCTAACTCTGAAGGCACTTCTATTATACTTTTTTACCATGTAATTATTTGTGTGGCTTTTCCTCCATATAACTGTGAGCTCCTGGAGGACTGGAATGCACTAGGTCATAGCAGTCTCCTTATTCCAGGTTCTTAACACAGTACCTTACATACTCTAGGCACCCAAAAAACACTTGAGTGAATAAACAAAAAAGGATGGGTGGATTTTTCACATTCTTCTAGACATCGCCACATTATCATTCATTCTTCTGTTTCTGTATCTGGCACCCTCTACAAGCAGGGAACTTTGCCTATGCTAACATGTCTAAAAGTAAGATCCCAAAAGCTAACAAGTAGAGGAGAAGAAAACATTATGCCAAACAGCATAGGAACATTCTCTTAACTGTGCTGCCATGGAATGAAAGCATCTGATCGGGTGGGAGAAGGCAGAACTGCATTTGAGATTGAGCTTGATAAAAGTATGAGTTTTAGTTGGTAGGGATTGTGACCAGAGCTTTCTAGGCAGAGGGAACAGAGCAAAGAGAGAAGAAAGAACGGGGTTAGGTGTAGCCACAGAGCACTTTGTCTTACTGAACACAAAGGAGAGAATAGAAACAGGAGTAAATACAGCTTGAACTTCCTCAGATACCACGCTAACACCTCTGTATGGAGTTTGCTCAGTGATGGAATCCCAAAGGAGGTGTTTAAAAATAAGTTTTATTTTGTTAAGAGGACAGCTGTAAGTTACACGAAACATCCGTATTTAAGATGCTTCAGAGCAGGGAGAGAGGAAAGGTGGGCAGTGATTAGACAGGGGGATGTCCCAATGGGCTAAAACAGAGGCAATGAGGATGGGAATAAGGGGCAGGATAGGACAGGGGCAGAAGGAACAGAAAATAGGGGAAAAGACGTGAGAAACTCGATTTAGGTGGAAGGCATAGAACTTGGCTACTGATGAGACGGAGTGGCTGGCGGAAAATTCAGAGATGACTGAGATTTTGAGTCTTGGTGACAGGGGGAGAAGCTGGAGTTGTCAGAGCTGGAATGATTTAAGGGATTGGGAAGATCAAGCCCTTGGCCTTCCAAGTACCAGTTTCCGGGGACTGATGAGTCATCCTGGCAGGGCTGTGAAGGAACCAGATTCAGGTGGAAGGTGAAGTCTGGAGCAAGAAGAAAGAGCAGAGCTGAGGACACATCTCAGAAAGAACTCTGGCCTGAGGTGCAGGGGAAAGACACAATGGAATATTCTTTCTTTCATGAAGCTGGCTTGACCCCTGATTCTCCTTTAAACTTAGGAATACCACATGCCTTTCTGGGAAAGGCTGAAAAGCCTGTTGCTATCGTGTTTTCAGTTTCCTGCTTCCTGGGGGATTAGGTGTTTTTGCTTTCCACAGACCCTTCCAGGGATGACCAGAAACCCAAAGCCCAACGTCATAGCCTCTGTATGGAACAACCTCCTGAGGGTTCAGAGATACCCAAAGGAAGCCTTCATTCTTGCTCAGCCCCCATCATTTGCAAAAGCCTCACCCCTCTGTCTAGGCAGCCTAATTTTCCAATCACCAGAAAGTCTCTTGAGCTCTGCCTCTTCAACACCCCTTATCTCACCACTAACTGCCACAGCCCTACTTCATTTAACCTTCTAATCATGAAAAACCATTTTAATTTGCTCCTCTGTGGAATCGTTATGTCCACAACATTGCAATGTGTCAAGGTAATAGCTTAAATGGAGTGATGGATATTACAAGTTTAAAGCGACAGAGACCAGAACAGATGGCTAAATAAAAGCAAAGAGGCCACTCACCCATTAAGTAAACAGGTAAGAACCTTGTTTTAATTGTCACCTGATTCCTTATTGTAAAATAGTAGCTTATTTTGAGACAGGATTTGCCTCTATCTCTTCAGGGCCCAGCACGGCGCTCTTGGTCCCTGTATTGACTCACTGCTTGGCTGGGGTTGGGGGATGAAGACGTGAAGGGCCTTTCTGAATCCGCCGATTGTGAACAGCAACACACACATCATGCAGACATAAGAGGAAAATAAATCAACCGTTTCAAGAGAAACTTCAGAACAGAATGCAATCACGGTTGCAAAAGCCTGCTCCCTGGCAGCCGTGTCTGTTTCCCATGTTCTAACACAGAGAACCGAGCAATGAGCACAGAGAGGGTGAGGGAAGCCAGACGCCGACGGCCCCACCCTGTGTCTGGAATCATTCTGCGGTGAGGAGAGGTTTTCCTTCCACAGCGCAGGCCCCAAGCCTCTGTGTGGAACAAACCTGGGCCCAATTCTTCACCTTTCTTCATGGTTCTGTATTTTTATCAGTAAGAAAGTGTTCTCAAAGTGCTGATATAAACTCCCCCACCAAATTTCACTAGAATAAGTATAACTTCAAGCACATCCTGGACTCCAGATGGCAGATGGCAGAACCCAGGGCAAATGTGTATTCTGTAGTCACTTCCATTAGATCATGACCTTGAGCTTCAGAACTACAGTAAAAATCACAGATGAGTCAACACATGGCTGAATACAGTGAGAATGTGTGTGTGTGTGCACGCGTGCGCGCTTGTGGTAGGGATGTGGGAGGTGGGGAAGTGAACAAAGGACTAACGCACACAATTACACGAAATGTTCATGCCTTCAAGTCATAATCCTTCAGTGAGTCCATGCTTCGTGTAGACTTGATTGGGTATTAGGTACTATGAAAACAGAAATAAAGCCATAAAAGACGGAGCACGCTTCCAAAGTCATAACTTACTGCATCTCTCCAGTAAACAGAAAAGTTATAGTACTGTGTAAGAAATGAACTTACTGGAGAAATGGGCAGGGTGCTGTGGAGTCCAGAGGAAGGGTGAGTCCAGGGATTCTGGGGGCAGCAATTCAGGGAATGCTTTTCAGGTGGTGGAATTCAAATAGAGTCCTGCAGACTGCAGGGCAAAGAGGGGATGGGCATTCTAGGCAGAAAGGACGGCAGTCTAAAGGCCGTAACTTGGTCAGAAACCTTCAAGTCATTCGGTAAAAAGAATACATAGATTAAGTGGTGGGAGATGATGCTAGATAGAGTTCAAATCATAAAACGAAAAGTAATAAAATTAAGTCAGATGCATTTATCTGTCCTATCTAGCCTACCTTAAGATAATGAAAAGATCAATAAATAACAATGCTCTGTTTTATAATTCCACAATGTTCCTCATTTTCCAATCAGATGAAAATGTATCTGGCACTTCATTCTGTCTGAAATTGCCACTTAACACACTACAAGACCTTGTTTTCAAATGTTTGACTTATTCTATCAAGAAATTTATTCCATCAGTGGTTTGTTCTAGTAACTGTTTTGAGTCCATCAACACACAGCAAATTAGAAGATGCTACCTGTTTACACGTGTGTTCTACGTCTAATGATTTATTTATGGAATTGATTGCTGTTGCCTTTATTGAAGTAGTCAGAACATCCTTTAGATTCAACAGCCACCAATTAGGTTAGAGAAAACAACAGTAAGTACTTGTCAGTTTATAATATACAAGACTTGGTTCAACAAATTCTTCATATTGCAAAAAGAAGTTAGAAATTTAATAAACAGTCATTCCCCTGGGATCAGTGAATAATAAATGACACTAGGGATGGAAAATGTAGAGCACAGTTCCAGGCACACACTGAGCACTCAGGCAACTGAAGACGTTATTATATAACTACTAATTGTTATAACCTCAGTGGATACTAGCCGGTTATTGAACACTGATCACGGATGCTAAATGCATGATCAGAACCAAACAGATCAAATATTCCAAGCAGCTACAAACCCTTGAACTGTTCAGTGTAGTTTATCCCTACAAATTCTTAGAGAATGTCACTTTGCCCAAATAGAGCTGATGAATTGCTTTAGGGAAAGCTTTCTCCCTCCTTTTGGGCTAGTATGAAGGGGACTTCAACAGCTAAGACATTCAAAATTTAATCCCCTCTGTGCTGCAAAAATATATATCTGAAATATGGCATTCTAGTTGCTTGTTCCTTAGTGTAGGAATATAATTCATCAGACGTTATAGCAAAAATGCCTAATTCAAAACAAAACCCACAGAGAATTACTAATTTAGGGAGAGAAAACAATAGTTGAGATTTGGACCTAGCAAATTTGCATATGTTATTCTTCTTTTTCCCATAAATTTAGTCTTTGACCATAGAATAAAGTCTTTAAGTTTCAATCCAGTCAGTTGCTAGACTTTTGCTTGTTTTTTTTCATAAATGATAACCAACAGGACAAAGGCATATTTTTTATTTAAAGAAAATTAATGACTGCAGTATTTTCTTGCCAGGGTAAAATGGTGTACACTTTTGTCCACGTGCTGTCATTTATCCAAAAATAAATGTGAAATATGATGTCAACCTTATTACTTATGTCAGTGCTGAATGACCTCACACATTGATGAGTCTCCATCTATTGCTCGTTTGTATCAAATGGTAATTCTTCCCGCATATAAAAAGTTGTATCGTCAACACAGTTCTTGTGCCATTGGCCAAGTTCCAAATCTGGTTATTTTTGAATAAAGTAAAGTTTCCTGTCATTTGCACAAAGATGAAGGAGCAAAGCTCAGGTTATACAAAAAACACCTTCATTTGTTTGGCTTTATCTAAATTAACAGTCTGTTTGGATCTTGTTTATTAAGCTATGGTGAATTGTGGAAAAAACTCATTTACTGAGGACTATGGGAAGAAAAGGTGGTTAACAAAATGGTAGACAGTCCTGATGGGTCAAGTTCATACAGGAGCTTATCAAGGGCAGCCTTAGGCAACAGAGCTGGTGATAGAATCATTGAGGCCATCAAGAAAAGAGTAGTGGAGTGAATGTCAAACAAGATCAATGTGGGGGAATGAACACATGTCAGAATTCATGAGGCTAATATAGAAGTTATATTACCTTTTACCTGTATGGTAAAAGAAATAGATTTTGAGAATAGGCTTTAAGAGAGTTAAAGGATTAGAACTAGAAAAGCAGGAAAGTCTTTTATATCCTATTAAAGAGCCTAGACTTACCCTTGTAGGGCCCAAGGACTCAAAATATGTGATAAACGGGATTGGGTGTGATTCTAGAAAGCTCACTCTGGAAGTGATGTGGCCAATGACTGGGAAGGTGGTAAAGACCTTTTCAGAAAAGACAATATCAAGAGCAACAGTTGACTGCTTCACCAGGTGACTAACAGGCATTAAATTATCAGTATATAAATCAACAATGATTACTTTCAGAGACTAGCTTTTCTTCTCCTAGAAGGTACAACTAGTAGGGAAATATATAGTTCAGATGCATGAGTCATCACCATAGTCTTAACAGAAGATAGTGTTTAATGAGTATTATCAGGGAGATACTTATATAATCCCTAGTTTCCAGACAAAGAAATAGGAGCATATTGAGGCTGAGTGACTTGCCCAAGGTCACAGATCAAAGAAATAGAAAAGAGAGGACTTGAACTCAGATACTCTGTCTCCAGAGTCCATGTTCTGCTGTGGGAATTAACTAAATTGTTAATTGTTATTCATTCTAATGGGAACAATCTTACAAAACTTGTTCTGAAACTTAAAAAACTGGTACTAGTCCTAAGTAGACTTTGTAATATGGTTTGTCAATAAACAAAATACCTAATTCATATGGTAAATTAAGAGGGTGATGTGAAGCATGGTAATTACATTTACTTCAAAATCAACAATTTGCAGACAAATTCAATGCACTTTGCCTAAATCTGGCTTTATTCCCAGTATTAAAAAGATAACTAGGGTACACTTGGGTAGCATTCAGGGGAAATTAAGCCATTATGCTTCCTCTTCAGCTACCAAACACTAAGTTCTGCTTGTCAGCTGGTAAGGTCCAACATGATGGCCTGGGTATCTCTTCCCTTCCAGCTCCACAATCCTCTGGCCCTTTCATTCAAGGAAGATGTGACTAAATAGTAAATTGTTGATAGCTTCATTAAAAAAAAATTGGAAGAACAGAACACTTCTAATATGCTAATCTACGTTAAGGATTTGGGGCACATATATGTCACATTTAGACATGGATATAGTCCGGTAGGAATTACAGAACCAATGAACACAAGTCAAGGCAATAGAGTTCTCATGGGGACCACTGTCAGAAATTCTTCTGTACACAAAAACTAATCCTATAGGAAAATAGAGTTGGACATAATTTTCTGAAGGATTTTTTTCCCCCAAAGATTTCCTATGGCTGCAAACATTATTGAGAAATTTCAACATGAAGGTTATCAGTTTATGAAATGACATAATAAGAAGTCACACTGAACTTTCTAAAACTTATTTTAAAATCATAATAAAAAAATTTCTATGAGTTTTTAATAGGTCTGACACATTTTCTTATTGTATTTGGGGTGTGGATTTGGATTTTCCTTCCTTATCTAGATTTTTTAAATGCTAAAATATCACATGAAAATAATCATGGCCACATTCATTGAGTTTGTTACATTTTGTTAAATTATATTTTAAAAAGCCGGTTCATCTCATTCTGCCTGTTTGTCGTATTGCTTCAGCAAATATCCTTCCAAACAGCAGAAAGAAATGAAGTTCTTCAGAAAGAAAAGAACTCAAGACTGACACTGAGTGTGTAGAAAGAAAGGCCACGAAAGCTACGTCTCTCAGACACCCAGGCACTTAAGGGTCAGTTCTAATGAATGATGAGAACATCAGAGACTGGGGCGCATGGGCCTGAAGCTTTTGTTTTTGCATTAAAAAACAAAGGAGTCCTGTCCTTCCCAGGACTCATGGGAAGAAAGAAGCTCCCGTCCACCTGCTGTCCTCACTCAGCTCCTCTCCCTGTACCTCTGGCATTTCGCTGAGGGAAGAGAAGTGCTAATTAGCCGTCGGCAGTGCCGGTATTCAGGTAATCATACCAGGTGCTTTTGTTTAGTTCCCAGCCATCTTATAGTCTCCATCAGTTGAATCTGGCTCCCGTGAACCTCTCTGCTTATCATCTTCCCACAGGTAAACAGGTGTGTTTGGCTCTTAGCATTCAGCTCTTACTTCCAAGGTGCTCAGGACACAGACTTGGAGCACAGCAGAAACCCTGCTGGTCCTCCTGGGATTAGTGAGGGAGTTTTTCCCAGAGCCATCACAATGATGCAAAAGCCTGTGATGAGGATGAGGTGATGTAATAGAGGCAAAGGCCTGAAAAAGGGCAAAAGTGTTTTATAAGCTGTCTCTTTAAACCGCCCCCACCTCCAGACTTTTTGGGGAATTAAAACCTGCCTTCCTTCCCAAGCAGTGATCAGAGGGGCAGGAGAATGTTCCTAGTTTTTTGTACCACAAGAGGTGGCTCCATGGAATTGTCTGGAGCAGAAGTGGAGATTGTCTTCTCCAGAGGTGCTACAGCTAATAGGCAGAAGCTGCCTTCAAAAGCTCTGCATTTCTGCTTAAAGGGAAGATGTTACTTTAAGATGAGAGTCTACCATCCTCCTCATTTGGTGGCAAACTAATAAACTTCTCTTTCTTTTTCCTTAAACCGCTCGTCCTCATTCTTCATTTGGCTGTGGGACAAGTATCAAACATTTGGCAAAAGAATTTGGAGTCCCTGGGTGGGTGCAGCAGCGCCCCAATGGAACAGCACCCCAATGGAACAGCGCCCCGTGACTCCTGCCCCGGTGGAATGTCATCTGGTGACTCCTGCCCCAATGGAACAGTGCCCCATGACTCCTGCCCCGGTGGAATGTCATCTGGTGACTCCTGCCCCAATGGAACAGCGCCCCGTGACTCCTGTCCCGGTGGAATGGCATCTGGGGACTCCTGCCCGATGGAACGGTGCCCCGTGACTCCTGCCCCAATGGAACAGCGCCCCATGACTCCTGCCCCGGTGGAATGGCATCTGGTGACTCCTGCCCCAGTGGAACAGCGCCCCGTGACTCCTGCCCCAATGGAACAGCGCCCCGTGACTCCTGCCCCGGTGGAATGGCATCTGGGGACTCCTGCCCGATGGAACGGTGCCCCGTGACTCCTGCCTGGAAGAGTTCAGATCCCGGAATCCAGACGGATAGATGCGGGCACCACGAGCATCTGGTGCAGTAACACCATCAATCCTGGAGCAGCCGGTGGGAACCCTGGGGAGAGTTCCCTTTTTCTTTGGAAGGGCAGGGCACCTTCAATGGGTGCCCCTAAGAAGGAGGGCCCAGGCTCCATGCCTCACTAGTGGCTCCAATCCAAATAGCCCGCGGGAGCCTCAGGCACCAATGACAGTGGAGACTCAATTAGCGGACCTTTTAATTGACACAGGCGTCCACTGCTCCCAAGCTGCATGGGTAGAAGCAGCCTTGGGTCACCCCAGCTCTCCACCATCACGCAGTGCCCGTGAGCCAAGCCAGGGATGGGAGCCATGAGGCAGTGAGGGGATCAAATTTGCCGCCACGGGCCTCGGGGGCGGGCGGGGGGAAGCCGGGGAGCTGGCTCTGCTCCTCGCGCTGCTCCGCGGCTGACTCCCCGGACCCTGGCACCCGCGGAGGTCTCGGCGGCCAGGCTGGCCCTGTGTGAGCCGTGGGAGTGCTCGGAGCTGTTCCCAACTTGGCAGAAGCTCACTGCCGAGGGCACCGCCAAGCTCCTGCTGACCCCTCTGAATACTGGGGCCTGGAGAAGCACGTCGGAGGCTGCCGTGCAGAATGGTTGGCTTTGAAGCCCGGGCCTCCGCAGGCCTGCACGGCTTCGCAGCATATGCAGGAAGCGACCCAATGCTTCCCGTGAGTGAGGCTGCATAAGCTGACCGGACCCCAGGACGTGCAGACAGAATTTAATCTCCCTGTACCGACTGGTGTGGATTCGCGCGAGATTTTCAGGCCATTCATGATACTGTACAAGTGACTGTGAATGGGAGTCTGTGGCATTGGAACGGCTGGAACCTGAGGCCCAGATGACCTCATAGCACCGCACTGCCCTGTGTTGCCTCAGGCGTTTAAAACTCTCAAGAGCTTAGCGAGGAACTTGTGGAACCTGCAATTGGACAGATTTGCAAACAGCAGGTTACTTATTTGAGATTCCAAATTAGCAAAGAAACCCACGGCAACCGCGTGGTTCCTAGGAACGGCAGGTTTCCGCCTCACATGGGTCCCAAATGTTGCACTAATAGCAACGCCCGTGCATGAGCCCTTAAAGGGACAGATGTGGATCCCTGATCTGGACCACAGACTGTCAAAATGCCTTCAAAAAACTAAAGCAGAGCCTTATGACTGCCCCTGCTGTGAGGTCGCCTGACTCACAAAGGAATTCAGATTGTACATTCAGTAGAAGCAAGGAACGAGGCTGGGTTCTTAGCACTGACGCTGAGAGACGGCCCCTGGCCCACAGCGACACTTCTCAAAGTCACAGGCCGACACAGGAGAGGGTGGCTCCTTGCCTCGGGGCAGTAACAGCTACTTGTGGGTTATTACCCAAGTTGTGCCTGCTCTCAATCCTGCCACCCTGTCACCAGCTGAAGACGACGAGCCTTTGCAGCTGACTGGTCGGAGGTTCTGGGGCCTGTCTTTTCTAGCAGGATGGCTCTCTCAGAGCAACTGATCCCACAGCCAGATTTCACCAACAGAAGCAGTTTTATAGACAATGACCAGAGAGCAATGAAGGCTGGGTGGGCGGTGGTCACAGGACGACGGCAACTGGAAACAGTGGCACTGCTGCCTGGGAATCCCGCCCAGAAGGCTGAGCTGACTGCTTTACCCAGAGCCCTTCAGTTTTCCAGAGGAAGAGAAGAACACGTTTACAGACCCTAAAGATGCTTTTAAGACTGAGCAGCTCATGGTGCCACGTGGAGGGAAGGGGGTCTCCTGATGCCGAGAAATAAGGATATTGGGTGTGCCACTGAAATAAAGGTCCCGGTATAGGACCTGCTTGGCTGAGCCCAAGCAGGTGGCTATCATGCACTGTTCTGGTCACTAAAAAGGGAGATGCTTATCTTGTAAAAAGAAAACAGGCTGCTGGCAGATGTGCTAAGGAGGCCACTAAATGTGATGTGTTTCTTGGGTCCTTGATACCTGGCTGGATGTAGATTAAAAAAAAAAAAAACAACCTTTAAAACTAAAGACTGGGGCTCTGATGTTTGCAGTGGCATAGCTGAGTGGACAGAGAACTCTGACGGAGTCATTCCCCTACTTGGAGCCCTGGTTGTGCCTCTTAGGAGGCAGCTGCATAAATGCACTCACTATGTGTATGCCTTACTGCAGTAGTTCTCAACCTTCCTAATGCTGTGGCCCTTTAATACATATAGTTCCTGCGGGTCGAGACCCACGGGTTGAGAACCACTGCCTTAATGTATTTGGTGGGACCTTATTTAAGATAATCTCATTTGCAACAAACTATGTAAGTGCTTGAAACAATCTAAAGACAGAAACTCTCCCCTCAGCACATGGGATTCCACCCTTTCTATGACTGGAGAATGGATTTCACTCAGATGACTGAACTTGCATTACTGGATACCTTTTGAGGCTAGGTAGAGGCTTAATCTACCCACATGGAGGGAGTATCTGAAGTTACCAGAATCCTTCTGAAAGAAGTCACTCCAAGATGAGCCCCAACAAGGAGCTGTTGGCACAAGATAGGGACTTAACCGAATTTCATCTGCATCACGGAGCAGGGCAAGGCCTCAGAAGACTATGGGATGGCAGGCGCCAGCAATCCAGGGAGGAGGCCAAGTGGATGGAGAGTGGCAGCTGGTGATGGACAATCCAGGGAGGAGGCCAGTGTATGGAGAGCGGCAGCTGGTGATGGACACCGCAGCTCCTCCTACGGTGCAGTTGTCAGCAGGCACCACAGCAGCACGGCCACGCTGCAGAAAGCTGTCGTCAAGGGGAAAAGACCTGGAAGCTGATGGAGGTTGACAAGGCCTGGACAGGGGAGGCCAAGCTGTCAGTGCCTGGGACTACATGAGGCCATCAGCCTGTTCATCTCCTTTCTGAGCATCTTCCTTTTCTTGTGTTCCTGCTCCAGTTTCTAGCTATTGGCTCAGTCTCTGGACCAATGACCCCATTGTCAATGGGTCCCAAGAGCTAAATCTGGCTGAGCATCTGCAGGCTCAGGCATTAGCAAGGTAATACGGTGTCCACAGTGATGTGGAGGGAATGTTTGCTTCCTACTGTCTACACCTGGATCTGCTACACAGAGACCTGAGGTCACACATGAGCTTTGCCAAGTGAACACCCAATGGGAATCTGGTGAACCACTTCTTGCAGGAGCTGGACACAGGGCACTCAATCCCAATGATCATCAAGATGTTCATGGACTCACTTCCTCTACACAGAATGACAAAGTACCCTCCTTTACATCAGAGATAACCCAGGAAGTGAGCAAAGATCTACATCTAGAATGCAATTGCATGCATCCTGGAATTGACACAGGAAGCCTATCCAAAGTGGGATAGAGTGTTGCTACTTGCTCTCCTCCAGATAAGGGTAATCCCTAGAAGCAGGCTTAAGTTAAGCCCCTATGATGTAGATTTTGAGAGACCCTTCCTAGCCCCTTGAGGTAAGTATGGTAATGCAAGCATTAGCAAAGAAACAGAGTTAAGCAGTATCTCCAGTACTAACCACTGTCTTGAACATGCCCCGTTCAGGCCCCCAGCCCAGTTGGAAGCAGAGAAATGGAAGGGACCCTATGAAGTGCCTCTAACTCACACCTTATTGAATTGTGAGGAGTAGAATTCTTGGGTCCATCATACAAGGGTAAAGAGGTATGCCATGGAAGAAGAGGCGGATGGGCCAGCCATTAGGCAATAAAGTATCCGTATAAAAAGAAGCAAAGAAAGAAATGTTGATATTTTCACTAACCTTTCTTTGGTTATTTGTTCTGTCTATAGCAGTGCTTCTCAACCTTCCTAATGCTGTGGCCCTTTAATACAGTTCCTGTGGGTCGCGACCCACAGGTGGAGAACCGCTGGTCTATAATGGAGAGACAGTTCCTTTGTAGGATTTCCTGGACTATCACCACTTCTGATTGCTGGGTTTGCTATTCTAACCTTGTTTGGTATTCCTGTGTGTGACTTTTGAATTTTCAGAAGGCCGGTCTCTCAGCTCAGCCACAGGGCACGATGAAAAGCCCCACACCCAGAGGTCCCATCTTCCTTTCTTGCCCAGCCCTGTATCAACATTGTGTATAAGGGCACAGTAAAGACCCACAGTCCCACTGGGGTCACTGATACCCAGGGGGTAAAAACTCTCTTATCAGGTACCCAGCACATCCCCTGGTCATTTCTCACACGTGTAGTTGTTACTTATACCTCCTTTCCGTGTGGAAATCCATTGCATTATCTACTTCCAAAGCTTTGCAATGGTGTAAGCAAGTCCGGACCTTCCATCTAAAGCATCACCCCAGTCAACTCAGCACGACACTGCCCGTCCTTGATCTATAGGGTCCAGGTGAGCATGAGGGTAAAACTGACAGTGGGGACAGGTACCAGAGGCGAAGACCTGACAAAGAGCACAAATGTTTTATGAGCTGGCTCCTTGAAACCCCCTCAGCCTTTGGGGGTAGTTAAAACCCACATTCCTTCCTGAGGCCAGTAGTCAGAGGGGCAGGAGGCAGTTCTTCGTCTTTTGGTACCACAGGAGATGGCTCAGTGGACTTGTCTGGCAGAGGTCCCGAGTTCGTCTTCACTGGAGATGATATCGTTAACAAGCAATTACCTGAAGCTGAAAACTCCCTTTAAAAGTTCTGCATTTCTGCTTAAAGGGAGGACAGTGGTAAGAGTCCGTCATTTCATCATCTCCTGGCAAATTAACAAACTTTTCTTTCCTTTCCCTCAAATCACTTGTCCTCATTCTTCATTTAGCCACAGGGACAAGCACCAAACTTTTGGTAACAACGACACCAACTGGGACCTCTTATTCCTCCGTGAATCTACGTGACCTTCCATTATGCAGGATTTATCTTTTTAGGCACATTCAGACGTGTCATCTTGCTTGAGTCTCTCTATAAGAGTGGATTCAGAAGGGAAGGCTGGATGCTTGAAAGGGTCTCTGGCACCTCTCTTGTCCCTGTCCTCCATGGTTTAAGCTGATTTGTTCTCCACCACCCCTTTTGCTACCTGTGGCTTTGTTCATGGGGCTCCTGCCCACCCCCAACTCTATGACTTCAAATACAACTCAGCTCACAGAGTGTTTCCTCTTTAATGCCCCGTTCACTCCTCCTTGGCTTGTAGTTCAGGCATAGAGGTGGGTGGGGGAGAAGAAAGATGGAGGAAAGCAGTGAGGAGGAGGAAGGAGGGAGAGACAGGCTGCTCTTTGACGTTGTCTTTGAACATTCCTTGAGGACATGAACAAAGGCTGAGAAATAGCTCCAATAAGGCAGAACCAAGCAGTGCCTTGAACTTAGGAGATATTCAGTAAATAGTCATGGAAGAAATGAAAGGAGGCCGGCGCTGTGCCTCAAGGAGTAGGGCGCCGGCCCCATACACCAGCGGTGGTGGGTTCAAGCCCAGCCCTGGCTAAAACTGCAAAAAAAAAAAGAAAGAAAGAAATGAAGGAAGGAAGGAAAGAAAGAAGGACAGAAGAATTAAATGTTATTCTTTTGTAAATATAAATCCTAAATTAACTGAAAAGTTTCAGATTAGGATGATTAAGAAAAGTTTTTCTTTTTTTTTGTCTGTAAGGGGAAAACACAAATTATTCTTTTCTCTTCTCCCTCTTAATTCACCCTACTTGGAGATTTTCTGTGTTGATTTGATGTGAATGTGGAGGGAAGGAGGGGGTAGTTTACGATGGGAAATATAAAGTGAAGTGAGAAAAACTCTTAAACTGGACTTTTCTCTGGGAAGTTGTGTTGAAGTTTCTGATAGAACTAGTAAATCTGAATGGTAGTAAACTAGCAAACTTGCTTAGAGCGACATTCTTTATATGGTACATAATGAAAAGACTTACAAGGATTTATATTTTTTGGAAAACCAACTTTTGTCTGAGACTGATAACACTTGGGGCTAGAATCCCTTATCATGGGCGGGCACCTGTGGCTCAGTGAGTAGGGTGCCGGCCCCATATACTGAGGGTGGCAGGTTTGAACCCAGCCCCAGCCAAACTGCAACAAAAAAGTAGCCCAGCGTTGTGGCGGGCACCTATAATCCCAGCTACTCAGCAGGCTGAGGCAAGAGAATCGCTTAAGCCCAAGAGCTAGAGGTTGCTGTGAGCTGTGATTCCAGAGCACCCTACCGAGGGCAACAAGCTGAGACTCTGTCTCTAAAAAAAAATAACGAATCCCTTATCATGGGATGAGAGATGGATAATAAAATTATATCCTGGACCATTTTCTGGGGGTAGGGGACTTGCAGCCATTTGCTGTGTGTTCAGCAAGTAGCAGATGTTATTCTATGTACTTCACAGAACTAATCATATTCTCACCTGTAGACTCAGGCGGTCAAGTTCCTATGATCCAACATACACAATCTTGGGCACACCGCTTAGCCTGTATGCCTCTGATTGTTTGTTTGTCTGTCTGTTTGTTTGTTTACTGAAACCAGGGGAAGTAATGAGTACATACCTAATATAGTTACTAAAATTTTAAATGAGTTGTGACATATAAAGAGCCTTTAGAGCGCTGCATGGGAAAAGGAGAGCTTTTATTGCTACAGTATCAAGTATAAAACACCATCAACTGTCAGACTGTTACTCTGAATATAATAAGACAGAAAACAGGATGAGGAGCCTAGTTAGAGACAGTCAAAAGCTGAACACCAAACAGCTATTCCCTTCGAATTAGAATATCCTGTAAATAAAACAGCCATTCAGAAAGGCAGAGCAAAAAGAGAAGAAGAAAAGTACATCTGCCTTGAAAAGCTGAACCACAAGCAGGTACTCATAAAAGTTTCTGGTAGAAGTTTATGCTACCAATGTGATGTTTTCTAGAAAACCTCAGCGAATAATTTAATTTAAAGGGATCTCAAGTTGGTTGTGTCCCCAGGTGACCCTCTGAAGTTATACCAGTCCTCCCTGGACGAATGTGGCTTTGTCGTTGGCTGATAGTGGCTATAAGGTAGTTACAAAACACAAGAATTCTTAGGATATGTGAAAATGTAGGAAAATACTTTAAAAATTAATAAAATATGGTAGTGTTGGCACCAACATCATCATCATCATCACCCTAGGAAATCAAGAGAATCAGGAATGGTTCCTGGACTATTTAACACTTGTTCTCCATCCCACACCCGTAAGCAAGTATATAACCAGAAGTCTGTAAGGAAAGGATGACGGGGCTCTAGTGCTGCCTAAGACATTGGAATTTACCAAAGTAAAATACCCTTTGGAGTTTTTTTTTCTTGTTAGGAGTACATCCATTAAAAGCAAACAAACAAACCCTTCTCTTTGTGAACATGATATAGACTATACCACACAGACAGGCATGTGCCGCCCCAACCCTGTGCGTAGGTACAGCTGGGGCATCTCCCGCACCCCCCTCTGTCCTCATATGGGTCGAAGTTGAGCTTCAGCAGATTTACATACACACATCAGTCTTTTGCTGAAACATAGCAGAGTTTTGCCAGAATGTAGGCCTCATGGTGATAATAAATAGTATTATGCCAAGAACACACTTGAAATTCTAAGTAGGACAGTTTTTCTATCAATTCTGAATTTAATATTGCATTGACAGTAATTTGAATCACTCATACAACATAAAGCATACTAGTTTATTACTTATGGTTTCCTGTGCTAGAATAGCAGAGGCTGTGAAATCTCCCCCGTTAAGCCGAGCCTAGTATAAGCACAAGGCCTGTTAACAGAGTATTTGATATTTTTTAATCAACCCTACATCACTCAGTGCCATATTATCAACAGCTTACTAGCTATGCCAGTCTGAATGCCCCAGAAGCAACTCAGATTCAATAGTCCAAATCCAAATTGATGATATGATCCACTCCCATCCACTCTTTCTTACCTATACTGTCTTTCTGAGTTGCTGCCACTACAATCATCTTAGAACTCCAAGAATTAAAATCTCAGCTCTGCTTAATATCTGTATGACTTTGGACATCTTAATTTTTTTTGTCTCTGGTTCCTCATCTATAAAATCATAAATAAAGTCTTATGAAAATTAAATAATAAAGTAACACAGAAAGGTCCTAGCATAGTGTCCAGCACATAGCAAGCAATCAACCATCTTGTCTTGGTTTTCTTTGGGGATTTTTGTTTGTTTGTTTGAGACAGAGTCTTGCTTTGTTGCCCCAGCCAGAGTGCAGGTAGCACCATCCTTCCTTGCTACAATCTCAAACTCCTGGGCTCAATTGATCTTCCTGCCTCAGCCTCCTAGAACGCTAGGATTGCAGGCAGGAGCCACCATGCCCTGCCAACGAGGATCATTAATTTCCTTTCTTTCATCACATATCAGGTTCCTTGCTCAAACCTTTTTTTCGTCATAGAATGAATGTCTACTTCTTTCCTTTCATTCCTCTTTTTCTTCTCAGGAAAACTACGACTTATTAGTCAAGACAAAATTTAAATGTTATCTCTGCTATGAAACTGTCCTGCCCCACCAAGAAGATTTCAGAGCCTTTTATTCTGTCCATCAGGTAGTAATGATGTGATATCTGATCAACCTTCATCATTCAACCAAATTTTCAAATACAAAAGCAGACCATTCATCAAATACATAGCAGACCACGTCCCTCCTTCTCTCCAGACACTGCTAAGAAATCACAGCACTGCTTCCCACTGAGTCAGGAAGCAATTTCAGAATCCTTTCAACACCATGTTCCAGCAGTAGTGGTCCTAATCAATCTACCACTTAAAACTGAACAGGTAGCAGCTCGTGGCCACAGGTTAAACCTAGGTAAGCCTACAACCCATGTGACCACAAGTCAGACTGTTAACCTTGCGAGGCCTCAGTTTCCTCATCTGTACATCCACTTTTCTGGGATCCTTGCTGGCTCCCAAGTCTGATGACTCTATAACCCAGGAGCCCTGAATGGCCAGAGTTGGTGTCAGTTCAAAAAAAGTTTGCAGCACCTCTGCACATGGCTCCTACTCTATATCCACACCCAAATCTTATCACAGAGTTCGGTATGCCTTTTAGTCACTCAAAAATTGATGCTGGTGTCCCTGTAATTGAAATAGAAATGGGATGACAATTTGAGATCTTTCAACTTGGCAGATAGCAGCTTACCAAAGCCTACCTGATTGCAGCTATTTTGCACCTGCTGAGAAAAAGTTTGCAGAAAAAGAGATTATTTCCTTTTTTAACTCTTGGTTGAGAACAGGCCTCCATATACATATATATTTTTTACCCAGTTGTACGGAATAGATCAGGTTCAGTCTCCCATATGTAGATGGACCCTGGTGGGTTAACACGCATGGCATGGTCGAACACCTTCCCCTAAGTCCTGGTACTTACAATGAGAATTTTAAATGTGCTCTGAGCTATTTGTAGAAAACCTAAAATCTTATCAGAAATGGTGCTACACAAAGCTAAGACAGCCTGAACATTTTTATCCTATGAATATTTCTAAAATAAGAAAAATAATCTGTTTTCACATCTTATATATATATATGACTGCATAAAGATAAAAATTTCTCTAGAGATTATTTGTTGATTCCATAAGCCAAATATTCCAATTTATTCAGTAAACATTATCATGGAAATGCAGGCAAAGCTAGTCCCCAGGGAACAAATTACCAATAAATAGTTGTGAAGAAACAAAGCCCATTTCTCTAAATTTAGAAAACATTCAATTGGTGTGAGGAAAGTTTGTGCCAGAGTTTAATGTTTTAACTAAAACTTCTGCTCTTACGCAGAAGACTACACGAGTCCCAGCCTGGGTGAGTATTTCATTTCTGCAGAATTAGGTCCCAATGACTGAACTTTCACAACCCCTAAAGGGCTTAACCCATGACATTGGAAGTACCATGAATATCTCATTTTACTATTGCAATGACCTGATAGACTTGTTTGCTAGCTCATGAAGACCAGCAGCTTGCCCACAGGCAAAAGCAACCAAGCTAGAGCCTCCTGTACATAACCCCAGAAAACACACACAGGAATCCGGATTATCTTGTAGCCTTGAACAACAGCTGTATAGTTCATCTGCTTTCCCCAAATATCTATTGCCTTATGGGTGGACATTCCAGAGGACTCTTGGGACTCCAAGGCCTCAGCCTCCCCTCTTAGCCTATGCAAGCCTGTGGTGGCCAGGGGTCAGAATGTTCACCTGCATGGAGAGAAAACTAGTTTCAGGACATCAGAATAAAATTCAGCAGCATAGTGTAGACAGGATATTGGTAGAGATAGAAAAAGATTAAAAATTACCCTTGAGCCTGAACAGTCTAGCCTGAGGGCTATAACCATAATGGTCCTCTCCCATCCCCTAATGCACCTTTGTTACCTACTTAGTTCTACCCTTGAGAATTGTTCTATGATTTAGTGCCTCTACCCTCAAGACTTTTTTTCTTATCAAAAGGCCACCGGGTGATGGAGTCATAAGACTATTAACTCTTTACTTTCCGTAAACACATACCCTAAAATCTTAGTAAAACCTCTGGAGAATTCAGTTCAAGGTGGCACCTATCTGCCTCATTACAGGCTAATATGAGGTCCTATTGGTCTCAGAAGACTTTTTCACAAAAACTCTATGTGTTAATTTCTCTGTGCCTTTTCTGCCTCCATCTCAGGACCCTGGGTGGTTGGGAAAGTCCTCTCTTGGGGAATTCTCAGGCCCACAACCTGAGAACCGCAACACTGCCCTAAAGCAGCAAAGGAAGCAAGGCCACCTTCACACCCTAGTGTCTTCTTTAGCACCTAAAGCACAACAGTTCACAAGATGATGCTTAGAAAACACTGTTCACTGAAGGACAGTGTTTGCCAAATTCGCCAGGTAATTTTCCAAAGCATGAAGCTGACCCCATATTCTTGGCATATTTTGACATTTTTATATGTTTTACTTTAGGTGATATTCTGCAAATCAGGCTTTGCTCCTGATCTTGACAAAGCCTTTTCTTTCCTGAGTAAAATAGATGAGCAGTTCAGCAAGACAGGGCAGCTTTTATCTGCAAAAAAAAAAATCTGCCTTTTAGCAGAGCAGACAATTCGAGCAAAATGCAGGCAAACGCACGCAATATTTCCTATATGTGAATTGTGATTCTTTTTTCCCATGGGATGTGCAAGTGGCAGGATAGTTTATTCCCATGTGGTGCTGATAGCAGGTCCAGAATACTTCTGAATAAATCACTTTTATTGCCTTTTATATTGAATTACTGTGAAAGAAAGAATACTTTTGTGAGAATTCAAAATCAAAATACTTTAGAAGCTTTTAGAATCCACCTCCAGGACATAAAGAAAAGCTTAAGAAAACAAATAATTCGGCTAAGGGATACCAGACAACACTCCCACAGAGACAGGGCCCCTTCACAGGAAGGAAGAGATTATCAAATATTTATGCTCAGGGGGAAACTTCAGGTGTTTCATTGAGGTTTTTGCACTCTGAGCCCTGCCCCAGATGCTTTAGAACTTGTCATGTAATGGACAAAATTTGCCCCAAGGTGTTTTGGCCTGTAACATTTTGGCACTGCAAGCTTCTTTTGAGATTTGCTTTAAGATGCTTTCCAATGGTGATTTCACTAGAAATCTCATCTCTCCGTTGGCCATCAATCTTAAGGATTCTTGTGCTATATATATCATTTATTGTTTGGGGGGTAATATTTTCATAGATTTCCTCTTCTCCTATGCAATCAAGAATTCCACAAACCAAGATTTGTTATTTCAAGCATTTTAATTTTCCAACTTGTCATTTTCTATTCAGATGAGAGGAAGCCGTCTGCCAGGTAAAGTCTCAGTGTCTTGGCGTGTTATAAAAGCCGCTATCTGACCCCTGACTATTCCTCCGGCCTCTTCTCTCAGCCTCCCCAAACTTCTACTCCAAACTTTAGCCTTGGTAAGCTTGTGATTGTTGGTAAACTTCATGCTTTCTGATGGCCTCATACACTGGCATAGTTTTGGGGGGGGGGAAAGTCTGTCTTCAAGCTCTAAAATACTTCACCTCTTCTCTGATGGTTTTCCTAGCCATTCTACTGCCTCATCAGGAAGTTATCCTCTAGATCCTGAGAAGTCCATAGCTAGGTAGATAGCTGGGTAGGTAGACAAATGGTAGATAGACAGAAATAGGGGTATAGATAAAAAGCAAATAGATACAGTGCAAATTATATATACAATCTCTATATAAGTCATACCCATTGTAGTCATGCTATAATTGCAGTACTACCACAATTATACCTACTGTGTTTCTGAAATTGTGCTAGACCCTTTCCACACATCACCTCTAATCTTCACAACTACAATATCATCCTTCACTTTATAGTTGAGGGAACTGTTAGTCAAAAGGAAGGCAGATCGTAGCTTACCAAAGCCTACCTGATTGCCACTATTTTGCACCCACCGAGAAAAAGTTTGCAGCAAAAGAGATTATTTCCTTTTTTAACTCTTGGTTGAGAGCAAGCCTCCATATTTTTTCACCCAGTTGTACGGAATAGATCAGGTTCAGTCTCCCATATGTAGATGGACCCTGGTGGGTTAACACACATGGCATGGTCGAACACCTTCCCCTAAATCCTGGTACTCACCATGAGAATTAAGTCAAAGGGTTAAATGATTTGCCCAGGATAATAGCTAGTAAGTGACGATATCAAGATTCAAAACAGACTTACCTATAAAGCTAGTTATAGGTATCTTTCAGTTATCCTTCAAGGGCATCTTATTCTGTGTTTATTAATCACATAGCTTTATATATGCTAAACAAGCATCCTGGATGTATTTAATCACATTTCTGTCTATTCCAATAAATCATAGCACTTTAACGAAAAGGACCACATTTTGAATCCCTGACTCTGGGAACTCATACTTGGGCACATAGTAAGTGTGTGAGAAATGCTGGTGCATCAATCAATTAAATGAATGTGGTAACTTGCCTTAGTGCTTTTCAAGTAAAAAAAAATTAGTTATTGTAAGTGGAAAATGTGATGCTTTTATATATCTTGGTATTTTGTTGTAATCATTTTCAGGAGGCAATATAGCCACAGAAAAGAATTGGAGATAAAAAAAGACTATGTTCTGGTCTCAGCTCCACATTGGACAAATTAGTTCCCATCTATAGATTTTTCTCCTATAAAATGGAGATAACAAGAACCTCTTTCTCACATATATATGAAGCTTACTTCTGATAAAGCCTATTGAAAGTATTTCCTTCATGGACTGGCAAGTTCCATACAAATGTTAACTAATGCTGATGGTCAGCTACACTTGATAAAGTTTCTCAGTGACCACTTATTTCAAAATACAGTAGACCCTCCATAGTTGACCACCTCTCTACATTGACCCTTAAGTTGACCTAATGTTCATAGGCCATACTTGCCCCACATTATGTAACAGTACATTAGGCCTAGTTCCTTATGTTGACCATCTCCATAAGTTGACCACTTTGCTACAAACTCTTGGGTGGTCAATTTACCAAGGTTCCACTGTATCACTTTTATAACAGGAAAAAATGAGCACTAAAGAGATCTGATATTTTCCACTCACCAACACACATTTATCGAGCACCTATCCATATAAGAAACAGGGTCCAAATTCAATCTGTTCTACTAAAATAAGAAAATTGATGGTGAAAGTTGATGATGAAGAAAATAGGAAGGAAAAAACTAGAATGCATTCATCATAAAATAATGTAATGCCGTCCTTTCTAATTCAGGTTAAAATTCTACCAGGGCTGCACCTGTGTCTCTGCTAGTTGCCACTAGGTCATCTTAATATAACATCTGATATACAGGTGACACTCAAACATTCATTGAATGCACACACACTCCTAGTTTATTGTTTAGAGAAATACTGCCATGGACATTTTGGGTTCTTAAGATAAGGCATGGTCTGGAAATGGAGGGTAAAAGCAAAGAAAGACTTGAATTTTCTATATATGAAGAGCAATAGGGATTTACATGTTGAAAAATGAGAGAAGGGTCAGTGGAAGAAAATAAGTCCAGGAGAATAGGAGCAAGCTGGGATCTCAGTGGGGTGACCCACGGGCATTTCCTTAGCATGAAAAGAGGACCCAGTGATATTATGGTACTTAAAGCATATTTTCTCCCTCCACCCAACACACTCACACGCGTGCACACAAACACAGATGCTTTTCCCAAGTAGTTTGCTTTCCAAGCTTTCTTTCTCTTTCCTATAATCCCTGCTTTCTGAAACCGCCCAAGTAAAGTAACCATGGATGTCACAGAAACCAGTTTTGACCTGTAAGCAAGTAAATTTTACCTCTCTAAGCCTCTAATCCAGAAGAAGAGAATATCAACCTGCCACTTCTGAGAGTGACTGAAGATTGAAAGAAATAATATTATAGATATGAAAGAGTTCAGAGCACACCATCCCCCAATCTACGTGGGCATAAAGACTATTTTGAGTTGCGAAGCACTTATCAATACTGGGTGAAGGACAAGTGACAACTCGGACCGTCACCTTACGAAAGCAAACTATGTAACCTAATTGGATGTACCCTCATATTAATCTGAAAATAAAAGAAAAAAAAAGAGCAGGTATAAGATCGCCCTGAACTTCCTTCAATTTCATAAAAGCAAGAAATGAAATTCTAATGTGAATTTCAGGTGAAAGGCCTCCACCCTATATTAAAAAGAAAGCAGCACTCTTTTCATGGAGGATGCGAAGTTGGGACTGAGAGAATTCTCCACGGCACTTTGTTAAAATAGTTCTCACCTTCTAGCCTCTCTGCATAATTATTTGCTTTTCCACAACTTACTGTTCTTTGTCCAAATCAATATGGAAATGTTCACCAATAACTGTGTCTTTGGGTTTTCATTTCCTTGTAAGGACTCCTGTAATACATAAAACTTGTATTAAATAAATTCGTGCTTCTCTCCTGTTGATCTGTCTTATGTCAATTTACTTTTCAGAACCGGCTAGGAAAAAACCCAAAAGGATAGAGGTAAAGTTTTTCCTCCCTTATTACATTACATCTCTAGCATAGTGTGAGGGCCCAATAAATGCTTATTCTTTTTTCTCCTCTCTAATCTCTCTCCCTATTCATACCACATCATGAAGGAAGAACTTACAAGTCCTGAGACTCAGTCCTGCAGCAGGGCGCACACACACACACACACACTCTCTCTCTCTCTCAAACACCCTAACTTTTACCAAACGCATTCATACCGAAGCCCAACATCTCTAAATGAAGAATAATACACTTGGTAGAACATTTGCAGAGAGTTCTAAACTACAAAAGGCCATGCTAGTAGGACCTTAAAATACAACCTTTGGGTCTCCTTAGTTTGAAAAATCTTCAAGAAGCTCTTTGATATCAAAGAACATACCTATTTTCAGTAGCTTTAAAATATAATTGCTCAGGCTCCCTGGTGGGAGAAAAATAAAGTCTCATAAAGAAAGGGAAAGGAAAGAAAACATCTCAGTAAAGGATTTTAGAGGGGGAAGAAAATTTGGAAAAATCCTGAACAGAGCTTTTCCTCTGCATAGCATGAATTGGGGAAGCTACCAGGAAGAAAAATGAAATTATAACAGGAGAAACCAAGAAGTAATGACAGCCCTCCATACCCTGACCGGTTTTTAACAAGTTCAACATCTTCTTTTTTTCATCGCCAATTGGGCAGTTTGAATTATTTTAGCTTCTAAAAGTGAACAAAATGTATAAAATAAATAGAATCTTCCCAGGACATTCTTCTCTGCTAGAATGATAGACAAGTGCATTAACTTCACATAAATTATATGCCTAAATACAGTAGCTAACAACATGCTACCACATACCCATCACTCTGCTTCCCTTAAGTGGGTTGAACTTGACTTTCAAAGCCCTTGAAATGCAAAAAAACTTACTCTTTTCTGACATTTATGAGTGTCTTTTCTACTTGACTGCCTTTTACCTCCTGGAAATAACAGTGAACGCATTGTGGACAAAACCTGCTATAAACACTGACAAATAACAGGAAGGCAGACAGTTTTATTCTGGGCAGGTCAAAGCTAATCTAATCAAATCTCTCTCTCTCTCTCTCTCTCTCTCTCTCTCTCTCTCTCTCTCTCTCTCTGTCTCTCTCTCTCTCTCTCTCTTTCTCTCTCTCTCTCTCTCCTCCCAACCCCCCACCCGCAAGCCTACTACTATGTTCAATTTATTTTTTGATTAGAAGTGCAATATGATAGTCCTCTTATGGGCTGCAGTTAAACAATACTGAGGTTGACATTTTCCCTACAAACAATTTTGATGAAACAACAGATTTTAAAGGGTTCAAAAAAAAGAAAAAGCTCTCATACTAAATTCTTGAAAGATTTTAAGAGAATTTTATTTCTCAGTTCTTTTTGGTTCTGAAAATGTATTGATTGCTTCTATTCTAACCAATAATCACATACACCTAGGAGAAAAGTGTTCCTTGATCCCGGGTTTCAGAGATTTAAGAAAATGTCCTCTTTGAAAATACTGACTAATGGCAGTAAAAGCACAACTTTGTGTGTATTTAAATATGAAATATTGGGAACAATGAGACATGGGGCTGAAGAATAGTTGGCAATTCAGCTAACAAGGTACAAAGAGCTATTTTCTTTTCATTGAACAAATGCACAGTCCCTCTCAAAAATAGAGCTTTCTTAGTGACTTTAAAGCAAAGCTACATGCCCTCCACATAAGTTTGTCATAATCACCAGTTTGCCTTCCTCTGAATGGTTGCCATTGGTCAGTAAAACCCCTCCCTTTCCTTAATTATGGCATAGAGGCAACTGCACATTCACCTGTGTACATATGGACACACACCCCAACCTCACATACAAACTTACTTGTACTGATAATGTTCCCATTGTTAGGCAACATAACTGTGTTTTGTTTTAAGACTTTATATTTGGAAACATAAGGAATTTTACTGAAAGTTTTAGAAGAAGAATGAAGAAAAGGCCACTAATTTGCTTTATTTTCAAATTAAAAATAGTATGTGACCTCACTGAAAAGACTATAAAACCCACCACAATATGCTGGGATTTCAACAAAAATTTCTAAATGTTTCTTGCACTGACCTTACAAATGATGCGAAGAGTGGCAAGTGGAAGAAGAAGGGACATTTGCCTTTGGTGTCACCTGCTTTTGATTCTAGCCTGGGTTGTTCTACTAACCAGCAATGAAGCCGGGGGCTCTTTGGATCAAGTTTGTCCATGTGTATCATCAGAGAGAGGAAATGGATTCAATATCTTCTAAAGTCACTTCTACCACAATATATGAAAATTTGTGTAGGCCTAATGGTCACATAAGATGGCAGATCAATGCCACCCTGGGGGAGAAGAGGGCCTTAGTGGGATCTACCAAAGCGGGTACGTTTCTCTGTCACCAACTCTGTCGATCAGATCTGCAAAAGATACAACACCATGGCTCCAGAATTACCATCAACATCAGCATTTGAATAACTTTCAGTAAGGCAGAAAGTTGGGTAAAAAACATCGTGATCAAACTTTATAATGATAAGCAGGATCGGTCACAGATTCGTTAACGATTTTTTAAAAAATCGCTCTAATAAAGGTAGATGGAAACATTTCCTTGAGAAAAAGAAACCTGAGGTTTTAGTTGACCAGGAAGCACAAAATAATTCACACAACTGCTAAGGAAAACAATTATGAATAATTTAGGAAACTGGGAATTAATCTGGAGCAGGGAAGATTTAAAGGGTGATTAAGCACCAAAATACATTCATGCAAGAGGGAGCTGACCAGCGCAGGAGATGGAAATAGGTCTGTACAGTGGAAGTTCAAGGAGACAGATTTTGACTTCATGTAAATAATAATTTTGGTTTCACACATCCAAAACATACATATGCATTTAACATTTCCTGAGCGTAATTGAGATGTGAGGCTACTAGAAAAAGGCACAGAACAATACCTCAAGGAGCCCAGTGTCCAGTAATAAATAAACACAACCTCATGAGAGGGAACGAACACCCCAGAGGAAGACACAGCCGCACCAGACATGCTGACGACTTTTACAGGGAAATCCTGTATGTATTGGGTGAGTTGTTAAATCAAACTTTTTTTTTTGTCTTTAATTCCAGGCTGTAGGCTCAGAGTATGACAAGACGTTTCCCTTAAAAATTTTATAAGGTGAACTAGTCTTACTTAATGGTACTTACACAGCAAGAGGCAGAATTTAAATTATAAAAGGAGGACTCATAGTTAGCCGTCTTTCACTCTTTCTATAAACACTTTATAAGGACATCTTGCTCACTGCTGCACGTTGGTCTGCCCTTGTGATGTCAAAGCCCAGTGGATTTTCACCAGAGCATTCCTCAATGCCCAGGTAAATCAGTGTGTCATTTCCCACTATACAGAAGCCACAATTTCTAATGAAATAATTTTAAATAGGGACTGAGGATATTTTAATTTCCCAGGAGATGTAGCATCAACAACTGCCCATTTTCAATGTTGTTGTAATATGAAGTTCCTAAGAAGGTTCACTGCTCATTACTGGTTTGAGCAATGTTTTATGACAGTCTAAAATTAATAAAAATCCCAAGAATTATCTTGGAGAACTCTCAAAACAGTGCTGTAAAATTTCTTCAGTGAGGCTGCTAAGTCTTTTGGCTATAAATCTCCCCCCAATAACACTGCTTATTCAATTTAAGGTTACAAGCCCAAGAGAGATTAATGAGGTGAGTTGTCCACTAGTCAAGGGAAGAACACAGGATCTTTCCTATCTTATTTCATCTTCTGGTTTAATCATTATAAGTGTTATGTAATGTGACATTTATACATTACTGAAGACGTTCAGGAAAAAAATTACATATCACTAATCAGCAGATCGTTTTTCATTTTCTTGCAGCTGCTAAAATTAATCATGCCCTCCCTTTTTTATTAAATTGTTTTTAAAAAACCCACATTATATTAAATAAGAAATTAAACACAGGAACAATAAGCATTTTTTTCCTTTTGCAATTTTGGTGCTTTTCTCTAAGCTAACCAACCCCAAAAGTGTTAGCAGAGAGGCTTCCAGACCCTTATTTTGTTTCAGTTTGTTACATCCCTGACAAGCAACTTGCTCTTTCAGGATCCAGAATGTTCTTTCCCACTGGATTCTTTCACGCCTGATACTCTAACTTAGTGGTGGTAACACACTTGGATGCGATTTCCAATTTGCTAATTGGGTCCCGGGGAGCGTCCCCGCTGGGCTGGGAGAGTGAGACCCACATTGAACTGGCTGGGCTTCATGCCCTCGCCCAGGATCTGCTCCTGCAGAGCCCCCTCTGACAGAGCTGCTGGGGCGCCCCCAGGGCCAGGACAGCAGATGGAGGGGGGCACTCTGCCTGGGGGCACGGCAACTTCAGTCAGCCCACCCCTCCAGCGCGCTGAGGATTTTAATTAAGAAACCCTTTTGATATGCCAATATAAAATATTGAAGAAGGTTCATCAAAAGGAAGCTTGGGTTCTCTGAATTTTAAACTTTTAGTAGGCCCTGGGAACCCCTCATTCGTTAACGTACGATGGTCACTTAAAATACCCAGCTCTTCCTTTCCTGCTGAAAATAAGCCGGTCTCGTGGGTTATTCTTCATCTCCTTTACCTGCTTCCTTAACAATTTAAGCATCACTTCCTCCTGACATTTCGGTCGGACCTTTCCAATTTCGGCCATGGGAGGATGACACCGGATAGCTTTGGCACAACAGCTTGGTAAATAGGTCTGGTCAGGGACCTGTGTGATGTCCTCCAGCCCCATTTTACTCACACACAGCTGCCTGCCTCCCGTCCTTTGGGGAGCACACGGCTGCCCATCTATTATCCAAAGCGGTGCTTTACAAACTTTTCTCTCTCGTGGTACACCTGTAGTTAAATTAAATTAGGCTGATCACACACGCACACAAAAAAGGAATATACTTACTGTGCTATGAACTTCTTTCGAAAATCATTTAATTAATGACCTTTAACATTTTTCGCCGCACACCTAAGATCCTCTCATGGCCACAGGTTGAAAATCACTGATCTAAAGTGAGAAAAGTAGCAGGAATACGCGGGGCTGCCTCTGGGAAGTTACTACCAGGAAATAGGTGCTCAATGCTAAGGTCGCTGTGTTGGGATAAGTGTGGGTGGTGAGTGTGGGATGAGGTGGAAGAAGATCCATTTAATCCTGAATTTGCACCAAAACCCGGGTCCTGGTTCAAAGCTGCTGCTCACTGCCTGTGCCACTGCTTCCTTTGTTGTAAGATAATGCCTCCTTCAATGAGCAGATGTAGAAACACCCACATACACCCACATACCCAAAGAGGTGGATTTTTAGCTGTGATAAAAGGAAAAAAAGATGGCAACAACATAAATATCTTCTAGAAGGTGAAATGGCTCCATAAAGAATGGGGCATTAATCCTACGGACCACAGTTTAAAAGAATGAGGTCAGTCTGCGCGTTCCATTATGAAAGACTCTCCAAAGCGTATTGTGAGTAAAATTTTAAAAAGGAAAAAAAAATTGTAGTAGAAAGTCATGCATAACATATTATCATTAGTGTTAAAAAGATCTAAGCAGTGGCCCTGTCCTGCCCTCGAAGGTCACCTGAGTGTACGTGGAGAGAGAGAAGCGCTGGAGGGACGCATCCTTAGTGGTGGTTGGCCCTGTGGACGGACACCACGCTGGGAACTGGGAATAAGGAGCCAGGGGCATTTTCACTTTTATCAACGATGCTTCAATTTTCTTATAAAGTAATGTATTCTTTTACTGGATGTGTAATTAAAAATTATTTCAAAAGGAAAAGAGTGCTATAAGATGATGAATATGAAACTACTCTGAAAAACAGAATACCCCAGGTAGATCTGAGCTTTTTTATCGGCACTGCCCAGGCCAGACCACACCTGTCCAGGCTGTTGTCCCCGTGGACAAGGTGACCGAACAACTCGTTCTAGCACCACTCCCAGCTTCAAAGCTTCAAGAAAGACCTCAGGGAAAATGGAATGTGCTGCCATGTTGACTTCCTTGTACAAATGACCAAACAGTGAATGTGGTGGCCTCCAGGCGGAGCCTCTGATGGGCCTTCAGTAACCCCAGTTGGTTAAATCCTCTGTAGGAACCCTCTTTTTGGATTCTTTCCATCAGTGCTTCCCTGTGTGTAACTTAATGGCGTTGGTTTAATCTTGTGTTTTCCAACCTCTTTTTGCCCCTGCCCCCTTACCCCTACAAGAAGCCTTTTCAGACATAATTTTTCCTTGTAATACCATTCATGACATTTCAGTGTTTGGTCCCTGCAGAGCTATCACCCCCAGTGGGGTCGCATGGTTGAAGCTAAACGACCTCACATCTCACACTGCTGAAAGTTCAAGCCTGACTTAACATATCTAACCTGCACAAGCAGATGAGAAGTCTGAGGCCCAGAGGTCCTTCCTGTAGGCTCCCCAGCAGGAAGGGCCAGCCCGGGACTGGAACCCAGCCAGTCTGACCCCGGCTGTGCTCACGACGGGGGAAAATGTGCCCAGAAATCCTTGAGAAAAATGTCTCGCCTCACAGGGAGAAATCAATGGAGTTTATCCCAAATGAAACTGTCACTTTTCAGTGGTGTTTGTAGCAAATAGAGGTTGAGATTAAAGGTAACACACCAAAGTGTAAGAACATAAGGTCCTATAACCATAGGTTTCAGGAGCGCACACAGGAGGAAAAAGTAAAACTGCTTTTATTAGAGTTTGCGGCACTTAAAAATATAGCTTTGTAGACAAGATGAGAATGTACAATGGCACAAGACATGTTTCGGAGGGGGACAAGTTCCACGTGCCACACTCAAAAACCGGATTTCTGAGCCTCAAACTTTCACACACCCAGTGAACAAGGTACCTGCTTGTGTTTCTTCTGCCTGAAGTGGAGCCTGGGTTGGTGGGTATGGTTCGCGTCTCCTCACCTGGGCTCCCCCTAGAGAAGCCCCCCCAGTCTTACACACACACCTCCGCACCTGGCAGGTCTTCCCCTCCATTCCTCCAACAGCAACTTGTTTCTGAAGATCCACCTCAAATTGCATCCCATCCCCACCCTCAGACACGTGTGCATTCTGCCTCCTTCTTGGAGACCCCCACCATCCTCAGCTGAGCTTCCAGAGCACCTGCTCTGTCTACCCTTCATCCGGACTTCTTTGAAGTTATGGGTCGACTTGGAAAGTTTCTGTGTGCCAGGTGCATTGCCTAGAACTTACTGTCCTAGCTACTTTGTGCTGGACTCAGCGTACAGTGTGATACATTTTGGGGGGACCAGTGCCTGGCATAATTGCTCTGTAAACTGTGTGTGCTAAACACCTATATAGAGACAGTGGGGGAACCACTGTTTTGGTCACTCTGCAGTCAGGAATTGGACCACTGGCCTTTAAAACACATAACCATTAGATGTAAAGTTGGAGAGGATAAATTAATTACTTCAGTTGCAAGCTTCCACTGTGATTTTACCTCTCATAGATTCGAATCAAGTCATAGCTTTGGCTCAGAGGCTATGAAGGTGGCCTATTAAAATCCTGGCAAGCAGAAGAGTCTGCCCCATTGGTCAAATAATGAACCAACACCCAGACCAGAGTGGGAGATGTGATTTTCCATGCCACTTGTTATCTGGGCTGCAGACTAGAGGCAGTAAGTTGTGGGCTCCCAAGGAAGGCTGACTGCAAAAACAAGCTCTATCACTCTCAAAGCATGTGGCCTTGGACAGAGTTAGTTAACAATGTTGGGTCTCAGTTTCTTTGTCTGTCGAATGGGGTTATAACTGTATTCCCATCTCAAATTAAAGGCGGCACACTTAGAAGAGGGTAGTTCTTGTTATCTGAACTACTGTTTACAAGAGTATATTTATCCAGAAAAGAAGAACCCAGCAAACGCTCTGTATATCTGGGTATGTGGAAGAAGAACAAACCAATCGGAGGACAAGCTTTTCCAATGCTTAAACTCTTGAGGTATCAATGTCCACATTTGTCACATGACAGTCATCAGCAGGCTGCTTTTTGTGATTTGGGCTATCGATGACGGAATCACTCTTTAATTAACCTGCTGCTCCCAGAGGAGCCTATCTAAACTATTCATCGTTTACACAGATGAGCTTCTCCCAGTTACGAAAATGAATCCAAAAGTGATTGCTGTTATCTTGGGAGGTCGAGAAGAGGCTTCGGTTTACTGTGACCATAGAACTTCGCTTCTGACGGGATTTATGCACCATCCCCCCGCCACGAGCATCAACAAACGGTAGAAAAATAACCTGCAACTGACAGAATGCAAACTCACAAATAACTTCAACGGCCCTTATTCTCACAGCGAAACCAATTATCTCCATAACCATGTTGGACAGCTTATGACTACATTCACAAAATAGACACACACCCTGATTGTTTGTGCCAAATGAGAAATCACTCTACCCACAAACACTTTCCAAGGTCAAGGCTCATGGCTCCTATCCCAGTCCGGCATCCCTTCCCCAAGGGCCCCCTGCCTATTGCTTCCTCTGCAGGCCCCCAAGGAGGGAAGGCTGAGCTGGTTCTAGTTTAACAACTTTTCTTTCTTTAAAGTTCTTTCTTTTTTGAAAATTTATTGATTTCTTCCTACAACCATCTCTGGCAAGATTAGAAGACCAGTATTCAGAGCAGATTGAACGAATTACACTTTTTAGTGTAAATTATTTCGTTTCGCTGGGATTTCTTGCAGGGCATTTTTAAAGATGTGTATTTTACAGTATTTTTTTTTTTTTGTAAACAATCACTCTCCAGTTTTCCACAGACTACAAAGGTGAGAAGGAACCACTGCCTTACAATTAAGTGATGAGGTCTTCAGGGGTCAATTGTCCCACTTTCCCAGAGCACGCACTGTCAAAGCAGCCATCCTGGAGCTCAGGATGGCTTCCTACTCAAAACAATCCTAACTTCACAATTTCCAGTGGGTTTGACCAGTGGCTTCATAGTAACAGCCAAGGCACTTCGTGATGAAAGGTACGAGTCCTCTGTCCCATATCCTCCACCCACCAAACGGAGAAACATCGCCCAAGTTCCCATGGTCGGAGGGCAGGTGCTGACACCAAATCTCCCTGTCAGGACTCTTACATGTCCAAGAGCCTGGAAGAATAGAGGCCAGAGGAGGCTTTGCCCTCTCCACCCTCACTGTTTTCCCTGTGGCCCAGAATGGGGAGTGGTTGGAGGGGCTGTGTTCTTCAGATGTCTTTGATCCTGGGAGGATCAAAGCAAATGAGACTAAGCTGATGGCTGCCCCCTTCCAGCAGGACGTTCCCACACCTGCTTGCCTGTATCTGGCTAGTTCTGTTCTTCTGTCCCATGTCTCTGTCTGTCTCGCCTTCTCTGCCCTTCTGTCAGGGTGTGTGAGGGGGTCGAGATGGGCGGGGGTGCGCCTGGCCGTGTCTCTCTCTCTCTCTCTCTCTCCCTCTGACGGTAGCTCCTCTCCATCCTTCACTCTGTATGTATCTTCTTGTCTCTGTCCACCTCTCTCAGTTTGCCCATCTGCACCTCTCCCATAGCTTTTCACCAGTCCATCAGAGCAGAGGATGACGTGGGTGGCCATAGGCACCTTTGTCCTCATGAGACCCTTCCTCCAGAGGAAAAACGACTAAACCTTATTTTATGACCACATCAGCATAAGGCAGAGTCATATGACCCAGGCTGAATTCACCAATAAATATTCATTATTATGATACCCATTTTTATTCCTGATTTTCTAAAAATTTAAATTAAAACACTTGTTGTGGAGCCCTAAAACTGTCACGGTTCTGATGTGTTATCTCTCCAGTGCCTAGCGGGTCAGTCACACACACACACATATCCCACTCCAGCCGGGGGACCAGCCTGCTGGTGTCCCCACTTAGGAAACCGTAGGCCGGGTCATCTAGTCCTCTCCTGCTCTGGGTGGCGGGGCTGATGTCATTTTTTCCCACACCCCTTGACTTCCCACAGGCTGGTGGGTAACCTGTGTTTTCCCCGTGTTGAATGGAATGCCCAGATCTAACCTTCTGGTTGCAGCCTCATGTCAGAGTAAGCTAGGCATGTTTCTCTCTGCTCCCGTTTCAGGTTATCATATGGGATTCTCCACATGGCCAGGCTAGGCCACCATCAGAATGCAGCTGAGGCCCCAGGAAGGCCCCAGATGCGACTCTCCTTGCCCTGTTTCTGCCTTTCTTACCGGGAGCTCTGGCCAGGTGAAGGCGCCGGGGCTGTGCAGCCATCCCTCCCTTACCCATCAACATGCACTGGGGAGGTGACGTGACTTACACCCACTCTCATTTCTCTGGATGCCTTAGCGGCTCATAAGTAATAACACTTGGTTTGTCTGCCTGGAGGACAGACAGGACAATGACATAGAATGAGTCAGGTGCAACTAGATTTGGTCACCTTTGGTTGGGAAGATTAAAAAACCTTACATGAGAATCCTTCACAAGAGTTTGTCTCCAAACCTCACCATCACCCACACTCTACCCTCAAGAGACAGTTTTCAGGTTTGATATTTGGCCCTTTAACTTGCTTCTATACTAGTCCTAAGAATAGTCCTAATTGAAAAGTCTCCCCCCATCAAATCCCCAAGCTTGTCACTATCTCCTTAGGAAACAGAAGAAAATGAAATTGATTTTCTTCTTTATCAGAAAAACTTGTAAATTAAATTTATCGTCTTTTATCAATAAAACTCATAAATTAGGCCAGGTGTGTTGGCTTACGCCTATAATCCTAGCACTCTCGGAGGCTGAAGAGGGTAGATTGCTTCAACTCAGGAGTTTGAGATCAGCCTCAATAAGAGCTAAAGCCCCACACTATTAAAAATAGAAAAATTAGCCTGGTGTTGTGGTGGGTGCCTGTAGTCATAGCTGTTTGGGAGGCTGAGGCAAGAGGATCACTTGAACCCAAGAGATTGAAGTTGCTGTGAGCTGTGAGGTCACCGCATTTTACTCAGGGTGACAGAGTCAGACTCTGTCTCAGAAAAACAAAAGAAAACAAAACCATTATAAATTAAATTTATCTTAATGTTACTAATTATACCCCCACACCACACTTTTTTACTTGTGAAACTTTGGAAAAGCAATTAAATCTGACCTGTTGAATCATACTTACCTATTTTCCTTGGCCCCCGTAGAGTAGAAAACATGTCCAGTGTACTCTTTACAAAAAATTTCACACTTTTGTAATGAGTATTTGACCTCTTCTGGCCCCTAGTCTTCCTCTTTGCCAGTGTTTGCTGAGGATCATATGCTTACTCATCCTACTTGCTTTTATTTGCTAATGGATTCCTCTCTTTGACCCTTTTATATTATCAACACACATTTACCTTCTAATTTCCTTCTGGTCTCAAAGACCGGTCAACAATTCACCTTATGTAAGACCAGAGGAAATAAATAAAATTATAAATCCTAATAACGATAACATTTTAAAGGATAAAATTCTGTCCTTTCAATATCCTACGCATATTTCACTCTGTTCTCTGGCATTTCCACTGGTTTGAATCAATCACGAAATCCTCATCTGACAAGCAAGGGCACAGAAACGATGAGGAACCAGGAGGTCGGGTTCCCAGTGACGTGTGCATAAAGGTTTCCCTTACACATGATCACACGAGTTCACTAGGTCAGGTTCAACGTGTGAAATCTCCAAGCAAGATGAACCCTAACCTCTAAAACAAAGACAGCGAGTGTGTGGTAGACATGGTCACACTTATTCAGAGAGGTTCACCTTGGGGGGCACAAATGAAACTACTGCAGAAAGGACCCTAGGCCCGATGTCTTTATTTCTATTTCCCAGAATCACTGAAGAAACAAGAAAAGTAGGACAAATGGAGCACTGGTGCCCAGGAAAATAATACGACCATTTAAAGGTGTAACAAAATGAGGAGGGTTACCATTCCTAACCCCAAGTGAGGCAGAAGGTCAAAAGAGAGAAGACACAGAGAAACACCGTTGTATCAGCCAGGCTGGAATTTCTTTTTATTCTTAATTTCCAGAAGATAACACAGGCCCTGATCCCTCCCATGTCCTCCCTCAAGTTGATGGGACCGAAAACATGGATTGGACCTTGAGGTTTTGCTCAGATATATGTAAAGCTCTCAGTGACCTCTAGACCAGACTGCCTGAATCTGTTTACGTTTGTTTAACCATAAAGGCTTTATTATAACACAAATAGTTAGAAATAAAGAAATGTCAATTCAGTTAACAAAGTAGTACATTGAAGCTCAGTGTGAGTTAAAAAAATATTTCCTCTTTTAAAGAAAAAAAACAAATCTTCAGTGTTCTATAACATCAGCTAATAATGATATCACATAAAAAAGAAATAAAAACCACACACACACAAAGCCAGTACCTAGCTCAGTCATCTTACCACAGGGTCCTGGGGGTGTCTTCAGTACAGGAGATCAGAGGTCACTGCAGGGTAGG
Source organism: Perodicticus potto (assembly GCA_963574655.1). NCBI lineage: Eukaryota > Metazoa > Chordata > Mammalia > Primates > Lorisidae > Perodicticus > Perodicticus potto. The sequence goes on along the minus strand of CAUYRH010016474.1, from coordinate 54,059 downwards.
ACAAAGGTGTAGGAAAATCTCAAGGAGGAAGGTACCATTTCTATAGGTTCCTACAGTGGGTGCTTATACAATGGTACAAGAGTCATTCCAGGATTTAAAAAATTAGTGTGAAGATACAGGTAATTCCTCTGATTTAAGGAAAAAATCATAATAAAGCTATTTCCTATAAAATAAGAATTTGTGCTATTTTAGATTATTTTTTTCAGATATCATTGCAACACCATCAATAACACTATAAACTGTAAATTACCTAAATATCCAGTAATCAATATTGGCAAATACTGAATCTAGAGGGTCAGGCACTATTAAAAATTTATATTGTAGGGCGGCACCTGTGGCTCAAAGGAGTAGGGCGCTGGCCCCATATGCCGGAGGTGGTGGGTTCAAACCCAGCCCCGGCCAAAAACTGCAGAAAAAAAAAATGATATTGTGGTTTTTAATGTGTTGACATGAGAAAATGTTCAGAATAAACTTAAAGAAATAAAAACAGAAAACAAAATTTAAGTATGGTATAATTGAATTTTATAATGTCTCAGTATTTATCATGGATATGAAATTATAAATATATACATCTCAGGTAAATACACATATGCAAGGGGATATGTGTGCATAAGCCCCTTTCTTCTTCCTCCCCTCTCTCTCCTGAGATTCATCACAAGAGATGACTCTAACCTGTCTTTCACAAAAGGAAGAAAAGGAACTAAGGGAAACCAGAACCCTTTAACAAGCAGAAGAAACTAAAAGATGAAAAGCACATCTACTTTTGTCTCCTCATGCAGGCCTATTATAAAGTGTTTCTAATCACTTTCGGTGACTTGAGGGTATTGATTTTAGAATTAAAAAATCTATTTTTTGTGCATCCCACCTTCTCCATTAGTCTTCTTCTACTTTTTCCTTTACAATCTGAAGTTATTTCCCCTTCTCTGGTACCATCAGCTGAGCAAACATACACAGACATGCTCACCAAGCACCTGACCCTGTAGGACCTCAATATATGTCCCCTTCCTCTGTTTTCTGTCTATGGTGTCTGCACGTGGGTTAATGATCTTAAATACTAAATCCATGTCACACGAATTGACTTTTCCTTGAAAACTCAGAAATATGCAGGAGAACTGAGTAGCAAATTGAGGTTTGGGACCTTCCCCAGGACCAAACATTTGAAAATGAGAACCAGATGCTGACAAAGCCCAAACAACAGCTGGTTTGTAGCCATCATTCTCTGGACCTGGCTCCACACACTAGTTAAATACAAGGGCGCTGTCTGTTGGCCAGGTTTCATTTTCTGACACTTTTTTCCAGTGATCTTGACCCCGTCGGACAAGCTGGCCACAGCCTCGCCCTTTCTGGCCAGCCTCACTGCCAGAAAGCACCAGGACGGCCATGCCGCCTCGTTCAGACTGGGACCAAACCAAACATATTTTATGACATTCATTCACCCCTTTAAATGTTCACACAGAAAATAAACTTACAATTAAATGTGCTTTTGTTTAATGTTATTTTTTCCTAAGACCTCTAAGAGAGAAATTTTGCAAACTCAAGAAAAAAATCTATACTGACTTCCAGGCAGTAAAATCAGTGAAAAGGGGAAAAAAGCCCAGATGAAGGTATCTGCACAAAATATCAGTTAGAGGCTCTGCTACTTACTATCCGTCTAGCTTGGACAAGATATCACATTTCTCCAGTTTCCCTGTCTGTAAAATGGGATAATAATAAGTAGTAGAAGGGTTATTATGATATTAGAAAGTTAAATTTATAAGGTACTTACTTAGAATAGTGCGTGGCACAAAGTGAGCATTACATAAATGTTTGATTGATAAATACATACAGACGTGGTTGGAGAGGAGGCAATATTCACGGAGCATCTACTCTGCTGGGGACTTCATGCATTATCTCATTTGCCTCTGTGATCAATTTATAAATAGGTATCACTGATTATTACTGATCCCAATTTATAGAGGAGAAAACCAAAGTTCAAGTAGAGCAAAGGGACTTGCCCAAATTTATGCAGCCAGTAAGTGACTGAGCTAGGATTTGACAGAGGTCTGAGTCCAAATCTTTATGCCATTACCATACACATGATATCAACATTACCACTTATTTAATTCTAAGTTCCATGCCCATTATCTCATTTAATTCTTACAAGACTCCTCTGTGGTAAGTAACCAGGACCAGCCTGCCTCTGCCCATAGCACATCCAGCTCAATCTTCTGCCTCTAGTGGTGGCTACAGTGAAGTGCAGCAGAAGGTCACGTCCCATACCCTTGACCCAAATAGGTAAGGGATTTAGCTCTTTACATGGCACAGGAGGCATTCATTCACCAAAAGTAGAAAATGGCGAAAGTACTATACAAGCAGCATGATCCATCAGCCCGAACTGGAAAGGATGTTGTGGCTGGCCCCGGCTGGCAACAGAGATTGACAGTCTCTACTACTTCTGTACCTCACGAACAACATAGCTTCGAAGACACACCCCAAATTTAATCAAACAAGGAAATAAACATTTACAACCAATGAAATAAGATAAGGATAAGGAGACTTTTTGAAATTGTTTCTGCCTTTCCATTGAGGCCATCCCTGGTCCTAAACACACGGCAGGGAGGGGGCGTGGAGGAGAGGAAAGAAGAGGGAGAAAAGGGGCAGAGCAGGGAAGGAAGGGAGAGAGGGAAGGAGAAGGGGAGGGGAGGGGAGAGAGGACTGAACAGGACCCTGAGCAGAGAGGGAAGTGGAAGGGCGAGAGGAGAGGGGAGGAGAGAGCGCGTTTACTCAGCACCCACTTTCTCCAAGCCCTTTCTGGGAGGAAGACACTGCACCTGCCCAGGGAGTGGGCCTTGTCTGCACCCTGTTTGTCACACTGCATCTACAAAGAGGATCTCCATCGGTTAAGTCTTGTAAACTGTCAATTTCCTTCCTAAATCTTCACATTTTATTTCTGAACTCTCAGGAGACCGCAGGGAGCCTCCTAGGGATCCCAACTGTGCCCTGGCCTTAAAAAGTGAGGAAAACTCCTTAGAAAGGGGCCGCCAGGGGCCACTGCTGCCTCACACAGTGCTGGCACATCATTCCAGGCACCGTGGCTCTGAATCTAGCCTACCCGCCGTGCTCACTTGATTATGGCGGCCACTACCTGTGATGAGCCATCAGGAGCACTAGCCATCTCTTCCCCACAGAAGGCTCCTCTTCTCTTTTCCTTTGGTAACAACATCCCCACCACCCTCCTACCCTCTACCTCCCAGCCAAGCTCTGGAGGCCTGTTGTGTTGCTCAGGTTGATTGATAACAACTGTGCCTTCTAGCAGATTCCACCCCTGAGGACCACAGATGGCAAATGACTTGCAGTAATTTTGTCTCCAAGGAACGCGGGGGGCTCAGCGTGCAGGCCGTATCAGCAGGGAATCCTTTCCAGTTGAACCACAGAGGAGACTTTTTGCAGTCATAAGCTTTCACTTGAGTTGTTATCAGAGTTTTCCATCACTGACTGTTTAAGAAAATATTTAAAAAGACTCCACATAGACGCTGCTTTACAACTCCAGCTCCTACCTGGCTGTGTGTGTCCCAATGCAGTCTAGGGGAGGAGTGTGGTATGTCTGCCACCTGCTTCCTCAGGTGTGCAAAAACCCTTCCCCGGGGGCCAGCGATAGTGATAAGAGGAGAAGATAGTATCAAACCTCTGCTGACTTTCGGGATAGGAGGATGGGGTCACATAATGTGGCTATAGAAAGGCTTATCCATTCTAGCCATTGTACTCAATGCCAAAATTCCAAACATCCTTCTCACGTGGGGGAAAGCACTATGTGATGCACAGAACCATTTTGGAGTTTTAGCGTGAAGCCCACCTGATTTTACATGCTGGTTCTAACGGTAAACACATTAGCTCTGGGACTCTGAGCAAGTCACTTGGCTCTCCCAAACCTTGCTTTTCCTTTTCATTAAAACAGAACAAATAAGACCCAGCTTGTAACATTGTGGTGAGGATTAAATACAATTATGTAGGTGTAGGAGGCAAATTTACTAAAATTACTTTTAAATTGCATTTTTATCTCTTTATTTTTTCTCTACCTCTCCTTTCATGCAGGTAGGCAAACTCTATTGTTCCTTGCTTTGGGGATTTGGGCAAGGCAAAGGGGTTTGTTTTCTCACAAAGCAGAGGAAACCAGCTCTTTCAACTTAGGTAAACACTGAAGTCCACTGAAAATCGAAGACCCACTAACAGCTAGGGCAGGGGTCCTCAAACTACAGCCCGTGGGCCACATGCAACCCGCTGAGAACATTTATCCGGCTGGGTGTTTTTGCCACCGCTGCCTTAGCAGCCAACTTGTCCTGGGCCCATAGCACACATTTGTGGAAAGGGCACAGCACTCTCCAACTCCCCTCTTTCTGTCTCTCGACTCCTCCTCTCAGTCTCACGAGTCACAAGCTCACCTGTGCAGAGCCTGCTGCTGCCTGAGGACCGAGATAAGAACAAGTTAGGATTTTTTTTTTTTTTTGAAGTTAGGAGGTCTATTTATTTTTTATTTTGCAGTTAGTAGGGCCTTTTTTTTCGGTTAATGGGGGCCTTTTTTTTCTGAAATTAGGAGGTCTTTGTGCAGTGTGCATAGAAATTTGTTCATAGTTCTTTTTTAAACTGTAGTTCAGCCCTCCAACTGTCTGAGGGACAGTGAACTGGCCCCCTGTTTAAAAAGTTTGAGGATCCCTGGGCTAGAGGATGCAGGGCTGAGAAGTGCCACCTATAACAGTGACAAAAGGCAAGGACGTAGATATGGGTAGAGAACAGATAGGACTCAGCATGACAATGTTACAGGGATATCAACCCTTCCCCTAAACTAGACAGTTAGATAGTACAATAAAAATACTAGAAATTTCCAATCCAATTATAAAATGTATATAGAAGTGCAAAGGACCAAGAATGACCAAGACATTCCTGAAGAACAAGATAGAGGGGCAAGGATGTGGGAGGAGACTGCCTAATCTACTGAAGGCTTATCATAAACATAGAGAAGCTAGTAGTAGTGTGACATTGACACAAAGACAGACAGACAGACCAAAGGTAATAATAAAGAGCCCAGAAATGCATCCACACATATACGGAAATGTTGTAGATGACAACAGAGGTCATTACAGATTACTAGAAAAACAAATGATGCTGAGAGAATGAAGAGCCATATTCAAAACATAAATGAAATAGGACATGTGCCTCATGGTAGGTCAATTAAAGACGTATGTGTGTATATGCATGTATCCAGGTGTGTATTGTGTATACATGTACAATACAAATGTGTGCAACTATATATACACACATATACATACCTGTCTTTGATTGACCTGTCATGAAGGAGAGGGTCTTATCCCATTTATGTTTTGAATATGGCCACTAACTCACTTATCTCTCCCCAGTGATCTGTGATATCTCTGTCATCCACCAAATTTCCACATTTTCATGGGTTCCTTTCCGGCTCTTGGTTGTGTGTCCTTGGTCTGTTTTTCTGCCTTTGTGTTAGTACTACACTGCCTATACACACAGCTAATCACACATATATACACACATACGCATACACACGTATAAATGCATGCACGCACATTTAATACATGAAGTTGGAGTAGGGAATAATTTTTAATATGACACAAAAATATCAACCACAAGGAATAGTTTGGCCACCTTCAATTTTTTTTCACGAGTCCACACTTCAGAGCGATTTTAGAACTCTTTTTCTGGAATAGTCATCAGAACTGTCATCATACAAATGTTTCACAATTAAGCTCGTGAACTCATCCCAGAAAAAGTGCTATATACCTGATTGCTGAATATCACCAGATGGGCAAGGAGTATACTTAGCATGTGACTATAGTGATACTCAGCAATGAGGTATGTAGCACTTTTTCTAGGATGAGTTCATGAACTTAAATGTCCAATTTTATACTGGAAAGGCCTAAAAGGGGTCTCCAGAATTGCCTTTTATTCTTCTTCATGAATAAAGAATTATTATGTATATTCTTTCATGTGTATAAAATATTTCAAAATAATTTCTATGGACTTATGGGATGCAGTGATGGCTAAGAAGATGTCTGGAGAAGTTTACGAGAGTTATGATGAGGGGAGGAGTCTTCAAATTCTGAAAAGCTACTAAAAGCCACTGTGTCTCTCTCTTTCTGGAAGTTGTGACATGCAAATATAAAGCCTGGAAATGCTTTGGCCAGTTCCTCTTTGTGAAGGAATAGATCTTAGGTGTAATATTATATGATGGTCAACAAAAGACAGAGGAGGAATGAACTTGGTACCTGGATGACACTATTGAATTGCTGAATCAAACCTGAAGCTTGCACCACAGAAGCTGTGACCCATCCAGATATGGGACTCAGTCAGTCCTCTCATTAATTAAAACATTTAAGGGAGGTAATTTTCTTAAATATTAAAAAAATCAGGCTGGGCATGGTGGCCAATACCTGTAATTGTAGCACTCTGGGAGGCTGTAGAGGGTGTGGATTGCTTGAACTCAGGTGTTGGAGACCAGCCTGAGCAAAAGTGAGATGTTGTCTCTACTAAAAATAGAAAAATTAGCCAGGCATTGTAGTGGGTGCCTATAATCCCAGATACTTGGGAGGCTAACACATGAGGATTGCTTGAATCCAGGAATTTGAGGTTGCTGTGAGCTATGGTGCCACAGCTTTGGACCCAGAACAATGGAGCGAGACTCTGTGACCAAAAAAAAAAAAAGAAAGAAAAAAAAAGAAAAGAAAAATCATCAATTAAGAAGAAAACAACACAGTAAAATATAACCCTAGGTATACTCATGAAGGCATTAAAAAGAACTTTGGAGTAGAGGGAGAAAGAATGTGGGGAGAAAAAGCAATCTACAACCCATCCCCAGTGGAGACGCAAGTGTGGTCCATGAAGCATCCTGGGGGAGTTGGGTGGGGGGCGTCCTAGGACTGCCTGAGATGGCGAGCAACTGGCCAAGTGTGGACAGAGGATCAACGGCCAGAACGCTGGCATATCACTACCAGATAAGATACAGACAGAGTCCCAAGAAAAGCCAAAGTCAGGTTTTCTGCCACCTGGGAGGGATGGGGCACTAAAATCAGAACTTAATACTTCAAAATAACAAAATGTGCTATTTCTTGTAGACTTGAGTTTATAGACCAAGATTACAATCTTGTACTTAGGCAAAGCCCCCCATGTAGAATTCCCCCAAACAGAATTCCCTTGGAAAACACTGCTCTCCCTTGAAGGAGGTTCTGCACTCATGTAGGTTCAAATGTTGTATCTACTGCTCATGCTGCTCGATTCACAGCGTACGTGGCATATTGAAGTCCTGCCACGACTCTTTCCCTAAATGCTTTGAACACGGACATTTCTAGAGGAGCAAGTGTCTCAAGCCAAGAAGCTAGGATGGCCCCCATTTGGGGAGAACAGTCTCCAGAGGGCATAGTCAACTCCTCTGTCTACCACAAGGATGCCATGCACTTACTGTCTCACTCGGTACACACAGCAGAACCCTGCCGTCTATTTGTCACAGTTTCAGAGAGTGACACGTTCCATCTTTGAATGAGTCAATGGCCTTCTGCTAGGTCTGAATTCACCACAAGATGAAGTTCAACATTCAATGAAGTTGAGTGCTTCTACGGTCACAGTAACAAACTGACGGTGAGAGGCTTTCCCAGTAACTGTTAAATCATGTGAGTTTGTCAGGAAAATGATAAAAGAGCACCCTAGAAAAGCAGCCCCTTTTTGCCCGATCCCTTTAAAATACCTATGTTTGCATGTATTGTTTCTTTCTGAGATTAGAATTCAGACACAGAGGACTGGTGCTAGCATTTTAAAAATAATATCAGAATTTAATAAGTTCAGACTATAGAACTGCTGACATCCTTGTATTGATTGAAGAGGTTCAGGCTGCAGAAATAGCTTTCACTCGTGTTCCACTCAAGGTTCCCGAACTGCTTACTTGTGGATTCCTGATGTGGAATGATGAGGAACGAGCAAGGAGGCTGATCAGAGATGCAGGTGAGCAAAGGGAAAGGCCTGAATCACTGGAGGTTGGGAGAGGTTGGGGGCAAACTCATAAAAGACTGCCCCACACTGCTCCAGACCACCGTGCTGTTCAAATAGTTACAGAGACAGATTTCCCAGCTGAGCCCTATCCCATCGCTTTGCACAGCAAGTGTGTTTTTAACAGGGCGTGTGTAAATTAGATATTTTATTAAAACTTTAAAATTTAAGATGAGTTGGAATAGGTTCAGGATTGGGAAATTAGGATATAAATTTATATAGTATATGCAGGTGTATATATATATAATGTTCTCACACCTGCACATGCCTATAATCAATACATAGTTTGAAGGCGTTTTCATCATTGAGAGATGACAACTAAGCAAAATTCCCTTGTGCTATCGATGAATTTTGCAGAGATTAGAAAGGAAAATACTAAAATATTAACTATCCCTGCCTTTGGATGTTGTCATTATGGCTGGTCTTTTTCTTCCTTTTAGTTTGATGTGTGCTCCAAAGTTTCTGTGATAAATGGGACTCTCACCTCTGAGCCATAAAACATGTTAGCACGGAATGAAGCAGTGAGAGTTTTAACAATAGACTCTCCTATATAAAGCACGGGAGTGGCACAGAGAGTGTGTCGGGGGAACTGGCACCACGGGGTGGGGGGGTGCAGCAGAATTTACTGACACATCTAAACAGGGGATATTTAGATTGTTTCCAATTTCTACCTAATAAATCAAGCTATGATATAAATATTTCCTCAAATTGTACCTTTTTATTTTTTAGGATAAAGTCCCCCCAGATGAGATTATTAAATTGATGACTTTCATTATTACCTTAAGGCTGTCAATGCATATTACCATATTACTTTCCAGATTGATACACCAGATATATTTGGAGATCAAACAAATATTCACCAAAAATGCTTAGAATTTTTAAAAAATTCTATTGAGATTATAATCCATCAAGTTGTTCATTTCTGTCAATGACATGAAATGAAAATACAACTTGCTGTCTCCCTGGATATCTAATTTTCTTCACATTCTTCTCTTGCCAATACCTTCTTTATCAAATAGATGAAATTATTCTATATACTAAGATATATTTCTTTCATATGAAAAAAATGCTGGTTTTTTTGTATTTATAAATGCAGGACTATGAAGTGAACTTTGTACTTTTTTAAAATGGTCATTCTTCTCCCCACATGTATGTGAAAACATCCATCAAGTTGCCTAAAGCAAAATAAAGTTTGTTGTGAACCACCAAACTGGTGAGGCTGCTGGGTTCGCCAATCCTGTCATGGCTCCCAATTCCTAGGCCGCTAAAAAGGTGTCTTTGGGGTTTCTGAGACCGCCAAGGGTACACAAGTTTAAGAGGATGACAATGGATGGTGGAGATGAAGAGAAAAGTAGAAGGGACCCATCATGGTGCACTGGTGAGGAATGAAAAAACAAAAACAGAGTGACACAGAGGTGGAAAAGCTGTTCATGGTTCAAATATGGATATATCAAAAGAACACTGGACTACAAATGAGGAAGCCTGAGGCTCCCATCCTGATTCTGTCTCTAATGACATTGGCCAAGTCAATAAACTTTGTAGGACCTCAAGTCTCTCATCTGTAAAGGGAATGGGCTTGACTATTAGAGGATGCAGTTTGGAAGTTCATGGGCTAATTGCACAGATATAATTTGGCTGGAATGGTGTTTTAATTTTTTTTTAATGTAACAGGACATTACACTGTGTTTCTAAAAGCCCTATTGTTGCCATGCGGCTACTTTCACTCATTTGCCTTACCTACCTGGCCTCAGAAGAGGTCTAAACAATCTCTAAATTTCTTCCCAGCATTGTTAATGCTTCCAATCCATCGGAAATCCACGCTGGCTCGACTTTCTAAATACATGGAAATCTGAGCTCTTCTCACCACCTCTACAGCGATCACCCAGCTCCCAGCCATCTGCCAGGATGATTGTCGCGGCTTCCTAATGAGTCTCCCTCACTTTTCTGTAGTCAAAGCAGCCAGAGTAGCCTTTTAAGTATCGAGTCATCCTTCAAATGTCACTTGATCAGGGGCACCTACTCGGACCCTCCTGTTTTCAGTAGCAATCCCTTTCCCAAGCTCCTGATCACAGGTGTCCTGCTCCATTTTCCAGGCAGAATTGTTCCCTTCCCACATTCTAGGTAATACCAGGGGTTCTTGTATCTGGTGGGTTTGGTTTTGGCTTTGCTCTGTTATGGCCCTCAGATCACGGAGGCCAGGAAGTTTTTTGGTCTGTTTCGAGAGTGGTTACTATGGTCCCAGCTATAGTACAGAGTTTTTAAAAAACTTTTAAGACTTTTTGGTGAATATTTCTTTGGTCTCCGAACATACCTAGTATATAGAGAGTTTGGCACAGAGTGGGTACTCACTAAAGAATTGTGAGTAATTATGAACTTGTCAATCATTTCCCTGTTTCCTAGAATGAATTATTCTGGTCCCAAGAAGTTACACCAATGAAGTGCCATTTCAAAACGGAGACGGGATCCTCTTCTATAACTTCTCCCATTAGGGCAAACCACTTTACACCCCCTGCACACCCTGCCCAATTCTCAGCAAGGACATCGTTGCCAAATAACAGAGCTGGGGAGACTTTATGCGATAAGCATAAAGCCGGCCCACAGACAGATGAATCCAAACAGGCAGGAGGCTTCCTTTCCACAGCTATCAAGTAAGGAATCGACATGAGGACCAATTTAAAAGCCACGCGAGGCAGGCGGTCCCATGTGCAGGGATGCTTAAGTGAAACAGCTCAGAGTCCCACGAGTCATCTACGCTCTCCGAGCCTATCATCCCTCCAGGCCGTCTCCAGGTCTGTTTGCTGAATTCAAACACACCAACAAAAAGTTCTTCTGTTTCTCAAGAGTAAAGCATTCTCTTTGAAAGACTAAAAGGGTCAACCTCTCTTCCATCCCCCCCCACCAAAAAAAACACTGAACTGCTTGCAACAGCTTTTGGATAAATTTCTTCCAAGTGTGGAGTGAATGAGGACAGGCTCCCCTCACAAAGGTGACTGCTCTTACTGGAGGTGGACGCGCTTCCCCTGAACCTGGTGCAGCCTTCCCTCCCTCTCTCCACCTGTCAGCCACTGAGGGTGTGACTCAAGTCTGTTCACAGACTTTTAGATTTCCTAGATCAAACACCACCTAAAAGTAAAAGAATAAAGAGAGATGAGGAGACCCGTCCTAAGGTCCACTCTTTGTGTCAAGCAAATCCACATCTAGTGAGATATTTTGGCAAAATCACAAAAAAAAAAAAAGAAAAAAAAAGGCACGTAATCTCAAAATAAGTTTCATAATTTTAACTTTATGAATTCCTTGTTTTCTCTCACAGTATAAACCGTAGGTAGAGAAACTTTCTGGGGAACCCATATTCGGGACAGCACTGATGCAAATGCCCTTGAACCCCTATTGGGACTGACAAAATCTCAGAGTTAGGCTTCACCAGGGATACGGACGTGACTGTAACATGTTAGGGTGGAGAGAGGACCTCTGACTCACAGTTGAAGGCACACGTACATCATGGCATCGCCTCTAAGTCCCAGCACTCCACAATGGAGTCTGGGAGAGGAGGCTTGGGGCTCATTAGCAAGATCCTGGATTTTGGAGGCTGTGTTCACGGCAAATGTAACACAGTCCAGGTCTTTAGGAAACTAGGCCACTAGATTTCTTTTTCTCTTCCTTTCAGAATCCTTCAACAGCACCTAGTGCTTGGCAAATGGCACATGGTCTTATACTAAGAAAGCTACAAGACAGTAGTCAACTCCATTATACCTGGGTAGCTACCAAATAAAATGTTTAAAGCCAGCGCAAGCTGAATATGGCACTCAAATATTTTTTTTCAGGGTGGATGGGGCTCCAAGGACATACCCACAATTTAGCTGCCTATGTTTAAAAATTGTGAATTATCTTCGCCTAAGTCTCTAGATTTCTGATTTCTCTTCAAAAATCTAAAAATTGGACATCAATAGGTTCTCATTCCAGTGTGACCACCAGCAAAACAGACCATGCCCTTATCCCTAGGCTGAGTCCATATGTTACATTATATGACTTGTGGGCTCTGCAAGTGTCTGTGTTGATAAGTTCTGGAGTGTTTTTAGAAGGTTATTTAACACTCTACCCAATCCCTAAAATGATTGACAGAAGCTTAGAAAAGATCACCAATGAGAAGGATAGGAGAAGAAACAATTAGATGGAGCCAGGAAGAGGGTCATGACCCAGAGAAGATCCACCATACAATTCTATACATTTTGCTGGCAATGGGCAGTAAATTTGGTTCTGGGCTTCTTCACAGCTGACCACAGCACAGAGTCTGAGACCAAAACAAAGTCAAGTTTCCTCCCTTTAGTGAAATACAACATGTAGTAGTAACGCAGAATCCCATGAAGCAATAAAATAAGAAAGAGCAGGACGAGGCAGAAGGTGAAGTGACAAAAGGTGTGGTCGGTGACAAAGTGATCTGGGTGGTCCCAGAGGGGGAGGGTGGCAGATGGTGACGCCCTGAGTGACTGAGATGGTGAGCTCTGAGCCTGGGAAGATGGTCCCCGTGGTGAGGCGGAGACCGCAACAGCCGGAAGGAGGAAACCACAGCTGTGTCAAAACAACGGGAGAAAGTGCTGTCAAATTCACTCAGCCGTCAGGCAAGGCCCTTCATTTCCAGCACATCTACTTTGCTTCCTGAAGTATTTTCTTTATTTGGGTTGCTGTCAAACTACAGGAAACTCTCAGCTAGTTAAAAATGAAATGCCTCTTAGAGTTTAGTGCATAAGTATCTCAGCTTTGAGACTCTGGGATCCGATTTCCTTCTCTCTCCTCATATCAAGGTCACTCTTGCATGGTTTGACTGACTTGTTTTGTGTGGGCTGAAGGGAGAGGCTGGCGGCCACCAGGTTGGGCTCTGAAAGGAACGGTTCCCGCTCACAGAGGCAGTCTCTGTCCCCTGGCTCCAGCGGCCCCATGCAGTGGATTGTTTTGCTTTCTTTCTCTTAAATCTGCATCAAGCATCATCAAGACAATTTCTGGCAACAACTCGACAATCCCACCTCTATTTCTGCAAGTCACTGACACAGAGTTTTGTGTGGCCTAAGAGAAATGAATGGCAAATCCACTTGGCAAAGCAAAACAAATCTCGAATTAACAAACAGCACCGCCACCACTTTTCAGTTTATTAGCAGAGAAAGATACATTTTGTGCATTTTCTTCAGGTCAATATCTTATCTGTATCAAAATGAGGAACAAAGAGCTCATCACATCAATAATGGAATTTCGAGCAGCCAAGGGGATAGGTCTACAATTATCTTCCTTACATGAATGGAGATCTGTGAGTTCCACAGGGAATGACCTCCTTCCAGATGAAGCAACTAAAAACTTATAAAGTATTTTGGTTGCTGAGTCAGATGGACACGAGCACATCACACACTCCTCTCCTTCTCTCTCCACTGCAGAGGAAGAAAGTTGAAATCTTTTCATGAGAAATTGACCACATCCTCATATCAAAGCAGTCTCAGTCATTACGGAGTCTGCTAGTATTTCTATAAGAAACCCTATCTGGGGAGGATTTACAGGATATTGGCTGCTTTGGATTCACAAAGGGCTAATTTCAAAGCTGGGGTCTCAGATGCCACGAGTTCGCTTCATTTGCATATTACACTTAGAGCAAAGCCACTTCATGAATTTCTGACCGCTAGCCATATTGCAGAAGTGATAGTTAAGATAATAGTACAAGTTCTTTGGAAAATATATATATTTTTTCAAGATCAGATTCTTATTCACTCTCAGTATGGATATATTTTCCCTCAAAATCTGTATTTCATTTTCAGGTGGGCCCTGAACAAAAAGTGGTGAGAATACAGTGAGGCTGGTTGCAGGGACTCTCTTCTAGTGCAGAGAAAGGAAGAGCAAAGAAGAAAGGGAAGAAAATATAGCAGGGGATGCAGGCCTGTCCATGTGACTTTGGATGGCAGCAGGACAGAGCTTGGCTGGCTGGGAAGGGAGGTGCCAGAGGAATTAACAACCTAGCAAGGTCATAGAGGAGCAGACGAGTGGCCAAGTCCAGAGAGGTCAGTAACAGCTGCGGGGAGGAAGCAGAATGTTCCATAGATTAGTGAGCAAAAGCTCATTACCAACATGTTGGACCTGGAGGAACCATCATCTGAGGCTCAGGAGGTCAGAGATCTGGGTCAAAGAGGGCAGGATGCAGGAACAAGAGCCCAGTGCGGACACTGGCTGTCATGTTCCATAGTGCTTGTGGGCGGGAAGGAGGGTTGGGATTCTCCTGAGAGATTTGGCACTCTCCTGGGAAGCTGCCTGGAACAGGAGGACCACACACTGGGCTTCCAGTCCAGTTCTCTCTCCATTCACCACACTGTCTCTCAATAAGACCTGAACATGTGCTTATATCAAACACAACCCAAAGAAAGTACTGTTGCAGCCCTTATGGCCTATGGCTAGGAGGAGTGAGAGTTATAAGAAATACCTGTATAGCTCAATGATGGAACACCTTGGTAGAAAGAGCATGAAGAGGCATTTAGCTCTCCTAACAAGCATGAGAACTCGCGAGATGAGAGCAGTGGTGAATTGGCGGTCTCTACACCTGTGGTGTTGAGAGGCACGAGATCAGCCTTATATTAGGCTGGAGGAGAAGGCAGTCGGGAGCATGCGCATTCTATCACGGACTCGCTCACTCTGACTCTGTCTCCTCTCCTGCCTGCAGAACGCCAGCACGGCATCTCTCTGCTGAAGATCACCAAGCTCCGCTAAAGACTAAGATCTATCTTTCTAAGCAGACTGCTTTACTCTCTCTAAGACTCTGTCTCTCTCCAGCTTAAGTAGATAGCCCTCAGGCACCTTAGAGAAACTGTACCCGAGCAAGGTAACTTAGCGGTCCGCGTCTGGAACCTAGTTAAGCTGGGCTGGCCCTTTCCAGGGCTCTGGAAAGAAGTGTCAGAAGTGACCTGTGACAAAGTATACCCCTGGGCCACTCAGGGCTGGTCCTACAGAAAGGCTGAGCCTGAGATCATAGGTGGGCATAGAACCCAACACGACTAGAGACAAACTCCTAAATGAGCAGTCAGGTGATCCTCAACATTCTGGGGCAGAAGGAAGGGAACAGAGTCAGTCCCGGTATCCTCAGTGCAACAGCGCCAGCAGGAAGCTTGGATGTATAGCTAGAGTCAAGGTGGAACAGGTAGATGAGAATGGGAGATCACACCCACTGAGCCAACTGTCAGACAAGAGCAACAGCTGCATTTTTATTCCTAGAGACCAAGAGGTCTTAGAGGGCTTTGCCCTGCTAGGCAGGAAAGCACCTCTGCTGTCCCGGGACACTCTGCTCCACAGCTGATGAGAAGGACGAGTAAATCTGGACGGAAGCCAGAGATGCAGTCTGCCGCTTCCTTGGAGACCCAACACCTTCTGGAGCAAGAGCCAAGATCCTAGCACTGGGGACTTGAAAGTGTCTAAAGACCCACCTCTTAAAGTCATCCTGATGCTAAAGAGACAGTGTGTCCTGGGAAATAAGGCAAGGGACTCATTTAGGATTCTCTGTCTGTGCCTGCCTTGTTTATCACCATGTTCCCTGCAGCTGGGAGTGAATTTGCCACAGAAGGTGTCTGATGACATACAGGGAATGAATAGAAAAACTCTAAAACATCCAGTTTTCTATTTCTAGCTATTTGCATTTGGTCAGGTGACCTCTGAACACTGCAATATCTTTCTTTGTAAAATTTGGAAATTAGACCATAACCCAGGAAAGTCTAGGGAACTTGTTGCATGGCACATTTGCTCAGAACCTAAAGCATGGAATTCCAGCTATGACCTTCAGATCACCTACCTACCCATGGGGCTTTATATTCTTAGGGCCTAACCAATCTACTGCAGCAAAATCCTTGGGAGGTCAGAGTGGGGTGGGCCATCTGAAGCTTTCAGGAGCAATGCAGGTTATGTTTACTCAACAACAATTTGAGATACACTGAGTTTACATTTATTAGAAAAATGCTACATTCTAGGCCCTGACCCTAAGACTTCACACATACTGTCTTTTAATCCTTACCTATAAGGCAGGAATTACCCTCCTTCCTTTCTAACTAGGCAAAGTTGATATAACCATAAGGCAGGAATTACCCTCCTTCCTTTCTAACTAGGCAAAGTTGATATAACCATCGTCACCTACCCAGGAAGCCACTGAGCCAGGATCCACCTCTAGAATAAATCAAATATTCTGTGTCTCACCTTTAGTCTCATTTTACTTTTATTTTGATAACAGTGGATGCTTATGGTAAGGACCTGACAGAGGATTTAGCTGTATGTGGCGGGCATTTGTGTCCTCACAGCATATCAACGCTGGGGACGGGAAAGCATAGGGAAGAAGGGGAACAGCACCAGGGACTGTGCTCAGGAGTGAAATGCTACAATTGAATTTTGAAGTTCTGAATTAAAGTGTTAGCAATGCTGGGCTACTGACCTACAGCGTGCTTAGAACATGACCGTGGACCAATATTACTGCCCCAGGTAACCATCATGACCTGTCTACAGGAAATCCTAACAGCCAATACAGCCACAGTCAGTCTTCAAACACTGAACTGCCTCCCCCCAAAGAAGACACGAAGTCACTGAAAACTGCCATGTAATTTTTAATTGTGTCTATTTTAGTCAAAATGGCTTTTTTTCTTCTTCAAGGCAGTTGTCACTGTCAAATGTCACCTGTATGAACACTCCTGGAGCAAAATGGCATTGAGTTGTACCTCATGGATGTGTAAATGATTTCTTCACACTCCTGAGAGAGTTAACTGGATTCATGTAAGGAGGAATAAGTAATTTATTTTTTTAATCCAGAGGAATAAAAGCTGCTTCTTAAAAGTACCAAGGCATTATCAATGAAAATGCATCTCTGGGTAATAGAATCTAGTAAAAAAACACTAGAGTTAGTCAGGAGTCTTGGAATGTAGTTCCATCACTCATCAATTTGGTGTTTTTAGGGCAAAAAATTATTATTATTATTATTATTATTATTATTATTATTATTATTATTATTTTGAGACAGAGTCTCAAGCTATTGCCCTGGGTAGAGTGCCACGGCGTCATAACTCACAGCAACCTCCAACTCTTGGGCTCAAGCAATCTTCTTGCCTCAGTTTTTCTATTTTTATTTTATTTTATTTTATTTTTTACAGTTTTTGGCAGGGGCTGGGTTTGAAGCCACCACCTCCAGCATATGAGGCCATCGCCCTACTCCTTTGAGCCACAGGCGCCGCCCCAAGTTTTTCTATTTTTAGTAGAGATGGGGTCTCACTTTTTGTGCTCAGGCTGATCTCGAACTCATGAGCTCAAGCAATCCATCTGTCTCAGCCTCCCAGAGTGCTAGGATTACAGGCATGAGCCACAGCACCCGGCTAGGGCCAGAAATAATTTAAAGAAAGATTTCTTTGTCTTTTTTTTAATTTCAGAATAATATGAGGGTACAAATGATCAGGTTACACTGTTCCATTCATCAGGGAAAGTTCAAACTAATACAGCCTCTTTGGAAAGAATTATGGCGCATTCTCTGCTTTGTTTTAATCAGCAGTTATACTACTCCTACTATTTCAGAGAGTTTTAAAGATTCTATTAAGTTAATAAATATGAAAGCGCTTTGAACACATACATTGTTATTCTAAAGTGATGAATAAGGATCAAGTCTGCACAAAACTAGGTTACAGTTGCATTCCAGGAGCTCTGGCTGCCCCCCTCTCCCTACTGGGCACCACTGGAGCTGTTCCCTACCCCACCTCCAACCACAGATGGAGGTAATCACTGCAAGGTTCTTTGAGCAACTCTCAGAAAGAGACATTTGAAGTGCAAATTATTATTTTTATAGAAGACATTACCGGAGAAGGATAGCAGTTATGACAATTACCATCCAGTGAAGAATCTCCTTAAGTGCGCCTGGCAGACATGCGTGGTGAACCCAAGTATTTTTGTGCGTCTCAAAGGTTTAAATGAATAACACCTATATGGTTACTGAAGATAATTCGATGGCTATAATATAGATCGATAGGTAGGTCCATTACTACAAATGATTTCAGTGCAGTAGGAAGAAAAACTAAAGCTACTACTGTTAGGCTTATGCTGATGCAGCTGCCCAGAGGAAGCCCCAACGCCCCCAGACATGTCCCTGCTTGCTCTAAGTAACAGAATCTCAGTCTATCAAATACTTGCTAAGAAGTTTCCTCATCTGCAAAATGAGGAGAATGGAGGTAACTCCAGCTGTATGAGTCCCAGTGGCTTCTGGGGGGAGCACACAATATCAATGGGGAGCATCTTCTCCAACTGACACAGAATTTTGGCCACTTTCCCTCATCTCTGTGCTTCAGGTACCCTGATTGCAGCAATTACACCTAATACAATTTGTCCGTCCAGTGCCTCTCAGTTGCCATTCTAATTCAAATCTCTTCCTACCATGACCAAAATATCATTTGTTGCAAGATGCCACTCAGACACAAATGCTAATCAGCAGATAAAAGGTGAACAAAAGATTATTTCCCCAGGCCTGTGAGAGGGGTGACCTGACTTTGGTTTGATGAGAGATTCTAACACATCAACAGAAAGAATATGTTGGCCGCCAGGGATGAACATTAAAGAGACATGGGGTTGAGAGGGGGGAAAACATCCTCACCCAGCAGTCTCCAAAAGAATCAGATGTTGGAGCTCAGAAACTAACCAATTCCATAGCTGGAAAGGTTATCTTGCTGTTGTAGCATATGAATACTTTGTTACTTTCCCAGAGATATTACATGCCTAAATGGTCTCCTAATGCCCGTGGGGGACAGACAAGGTGATAGAAAGGGTACAAAAAGCCCTGGATCTGGAGGCCTGAGATTTGTAAAAGTAATTCAAGATAAAGTGATACTTATCTATGGACCAGTCATGATGACATTAACATAATATTTAGTAGGCATTGTCAATTCCCCAAGTGCTTTAAACACGTGGACCCATTTCACTAACATAGTATCTTCAAAGGAAGATCTCATGCTACTATGAGGAAACTGAAGCTGAGAGAGATTAGGTAATTTAAATAGTTTAGGAGTGGCAGAGACCTTGAGCTCTAACCTCTACATCAGTGGTTCTCGGCATTCCTAATGCCACGGTCCTTTAATACAGTTCCTGCAACCCACAGGCTGAGAACTGCTGCTCTACATCATTCTTCCAATCTAGTTTTCATAAGGCAGAGACTCAACTGAGTATCCTGAAAATATTCATTTTCTGTACTCACCAGATGAAAGGTCAGATCTGGAAGACGGGGTCTCAACACTGTTCCTGAGAGCCCTGGTGGGAGGTACTCTTGAGACAAAACCCAGATAAATAAGGCCTTCAGATCCCCACGTAATCCCAGAGCCTGTGAACCTCAGACAAAGGGAAGGACAAACAAGAGACAGACTCAGAGGCTGGGAAATACCGCCTGTGAATGCTCTAAAGTTTGGAAAGGGTAGGAAATGTCTGGGTGCACCTGCCCGATCCCCAGGCAGAGAGGACACCCAGGGGATGATGACCACACTCCCTGCTCCCCCAGCCGCTGGCTGAAGGTCTGATTACCACCTGCTTTGTGTTCACATTTGCCCATCTGTGTCTCTTCTCGCTGCCATCCCACTCAGCCAGATTTCCTCATCTCATGCCTAATGACGACATTTTTCTTCTCAGCTGCCTTCCTGGAGTCCGGCTGTCACCACCTCTACCTCATTCTACAAAAAGCAGCCAGACCAGTTTCTCGAATACTGTCTTTGTCCTAATACTCACTTAGAAAATCCAGATATCAGCACTGAAGGAGAGACGTCAAAATTAACAAAGCAACACGCGCTTCCTTTGGCTCCCTGTACATCTCTATTTCACTCCCTGAAGTGTTAGAGTAATGTCCCCAGTCTCTTCTCAAATACTGATTTCCGTAAGAACGGGGCCCAATAACACAGGGTCACGGCAGCAGGGCATGTGATCAGCGTGGTAGCCCTGGTGTCAGGCAGAGCTGGGAGAGAGTCCTGTTTCCACTAACCTGGGAAGGTTTGGTACATTTATACAAGCCTTGGTTTCCCCAAAGATGAAATGTAGATAATGAGGACACGTTCCTTGCAGGAGTACTGTGATGGTGAGGGGACGGATGGTGGCGGGTGCTGGGCATCTTTCTCTGACACAAAGTGCTCTATCAGCAGTACCTGGCACCACATCATCATCATCACAGCAGTGTGGCTTAGTGGTTAAGAGCTCGGATACCGGACTCAAAAACGCATGGTTTGGGTGAATAAAGAGGTGAGGCAAGGTTTCTAGAAATTTCACCCAATCTTCTTTCTGTAAAACTGTTCGAACCACTGGAGGTGCTCCATGCCAGACACTCTTGAAATGCGGCTCAGGGATTGCGGGAATAAACATAAAGGAAGGAAGAGGCAAATATTGCCCAGAATAGTAGCCATTTCCCAAATCTCTTTTGATCAATAATTATTGGTTGAGTTTCTCTTCCATGTTAGGCCCAAGGACGCATGTCACAGTCGTGCCCTCAGAGAGGTCACATCCCACCTGCAGGTGGTGTCTTGCTGGATGTTGGTAACACGGCTGCTCTGTGGGGCACCTGCGCCCACATTATTCTGTCAGTCCTTATGGTGAGCCCAGAGGGCGGCGCTGTTTTCTCTTTTTCATATGAAAAATCTGAGACAGACTTGAGATCAACTGGAAGAATCTGAGACAGACTTGAGATCAACTGGCCCGGCCAGGGCCACACAGCAGGGAGGTGGAAGGGCCACGACCTGGCCCAGGGTCTGGATAACTCTCCTGCCTCGGAACTCAGCCCCTGGCCTGTGCCTCCTGATTGCGTGGGCGTCGCCACGATTCAGTTCTTATCACATAGTGACAGAGAAGGAGATGATGGCAGCTTTTGAATGAGAAATGTACTTGACTGTCACGAACCAGGAAATAGCTCGAATGCCTACCAACAACAGAATGATTGAATAAGTGATGGTGCATCCGAAACTTATTACTCAGCCTTTCAAAGACAGATACGTAAAGGGGGCCAGGAGATTGGGGACACGGTGGTCAAAGGACACGACATTTAGTCAAATAGGAAGAACAAGTTCAAGAGGTCTATTGTACGCCATGGAGATAGAAGTTCATAATAATATATCATAACATTTGAAAATTACTAAGCAAATCTATTTCAAGTGTTCTTGTCACCAAAAAATGACACATATGTGACGTAATGCGGACGCTAGCTTGATGTAGCTGTCCCACAATGTAAACCGACATCAAGAGCTCATGCTGAACACTGCAAGCATATGACATTTTTGCTTGTCAGCTGGAAAATTTAAAAATTTTTAAAAGATAGATACATATGTTTTCACCTGGATGGATGCCCATGGTCTATTAATATGTTTAAAAAAAAAAAAAAACCTCCTTTAAAAAAAGATTGTTAAAAAAATGAGCCTGAGGGGAAAAATAGATAAGGGTGGATATGTTAAATTTATTCTGAGTGTGTACCTAATTTTCTCCAGGTCTGCCCTGATTTATCTTCAAACTAAAATATCCTTTTAGCATACATGGTACCCTATGGAACGTAGAGCCGAAGGTGAAGGGCACCAGGGGGATAGACCCAGGTTCACATCTCACCTCCGCAGCTTGGCGACGTGACTTATCTCCAAACCTCAGTTTCCTCAGCTGCACACCGAGGAGGTAATAATTCCCTGTCTCGTAGGGATGTTATCCTGATTGAAAGAAATAATGGGAGGACAGAGCTGAGCATGGTACCTGGTACGTAACAAGTGCGCAGTAAGTGGGGGCTGTGACTTTCATGTTACCTAACTGCCTTAGAGATCAGCCTTCACTCAAAACAGAAATCCTTCTGAAGATTGACATCTAAAAGGCCACCACACAAAGAACATGCTTATGCTTCCTGGAAGGTACTTGTGAAAGTGTAGGCTGATGAATAAAAAGCATTTGATTTTCTGTTCTAACGACTTTCTCTTTCAGCATTTTCTGATCCGACAGCCAGCGATGCTCTCCAGCTTCCCAGCTTGCCTCCCACATTTTCAAACGAGGTCTATCCCCGACATGAAGCACTGTCCCCAAGCCTTCCTGCTTGCCATGGTCACAGGCCACCCACAGCTCCTTGGGTTTGAAGGCCCTGAAGCAGGTGAGGTAAGTAGCTCAGTGAACACAGTCTAGATAGTTCATGCTTAAATCAGAAATAAAGACAAAAAAAATAGAAAAAAGCAGAACGAGAGCAAGAGAGGAGAGGAAGCTGAAAGCGTTCGCTCCAGGCGCCCTCCAAGTGCCGACCCCAGTTCTAGAACAGTCATACAAGCTTTGGAAAGAGGTTCTTAAATTTTTGGACATGCCCAGCTGTAATACAAGAAAGCAAATAAATACAAGCTCTTCAACAGTGAAAATGCTACTGCCCCCAAAGTCAATTTAATTCAAGTACAGAGTATGCGTTCTCAGGGCTAGTATTCATATAGTAATGGGGTATTTAAATAGGAACCTTTGGTATTAAAGCATGGGCTTATTCAAGAGAGAAGGGCTTACTTTTTATTAGAGAATGACAATGAGGGTGGTGGTGACGATCTTAATACTGACATTTACTGAGCACTGTCTGGGCACTAGGCATTATGCTAAGTGCATTAGCCAAGGAGGCCTACGATAGATTTATTGTCCCATGAAAGAGGACACAGAGAGGTCAGGTGACCATTCACAGTCAGTGACAGAGTGAAGATTTAGACCCAAGAGCTCTCCCCCCAGAGCCCATGCTCTTACTACTGTCATCTGCTTAGATCTCTAAGGTCCTTAGTCCCAACTGTAGCATTTGATTTCTTCTGCTAAGAAGTTTCCCTTGCTGCAGCTGCCTTTGATTTTTTAGTAAACATATGGTAACCTAGTGGATTTCATTCTGATGCTTCTCACCTACACACTTAATTTTCTTCATCTCCTATAAGAAATCACGGCCATTTCAGCTGAGCGTCATAATTCTGTATTTTTTGGAACATGCATTCATCTTTTATTTTCCTGGGTAAGGTTTTGTTTATCGCATATAAGATAGAAACACAGGATAGAAAAGGGCAGGGAGAATTTCCATCTTCTCAGGGAAACAAGATGCTCCTACCACATTTGAAAGAGTTTATAGTTCTTTGAAGCCCTCTCGCTTCACTAGAAAATTCTGGAAGATGTAAATTTTTACAGTCACAAGTACATATAAAAAACCTTGCTGGGTTTTTTTTTTTTTAGGTCTGCTGGGTAACCTCGTAGTTTTGATTTCTTCAATCCCATTATGCATTCTGCAGCCTGAATGAACCCTTTATTCGGGCTTCCTGTTTTTGCTTATTGCCAGAAGCTTCTTTCCAGCTAGACTGTACACATCATACAGTGCTATCCCTGCCCAGCTTTCCTGGCACCTTGTGTATAGTAGGGACCAAAAGGAAGTTTAATTAAGTCAGAAATCATTTATTTGTTAAGCAAACACCAAAACTCTGAAAAGCCAAACATTCTAGAATACATGGCTTCCTCCAAAATAGCTTCATCCCAGGGGAGCTTTCAAGTGACAATAAAATTGATTTCTTTTGCAGGCAAAAAGCTGAAGGCCTGATGGCTCTGGAATTATCATCTGGATATAAACCCATCTGTGCTACAGGTGTCCATTTCTTTAAAGAGCCTTGGAAGCAAGGATCTGAAGAAGAATATATTCTCTCATATTTGATGAGAATGTTTGACCTTCCAGGTTTAAGAGGTATAGGAGATACACTGTACCTGATAAACTGAATTATGTCAGACTTAGAGCATGCTTAATGAATATCTATTGAATAAATGCCTTCTTCCAAAAAAGATTGAAATTAACACCTCATCTTATTTTACACTTGAATTTAGCTATAAAAGTTGGAGATAGGTTTATGATGAAAAATACTTCAGATTACATGTGAAATATCTTAACTAAGGACCAATTCTAGTTGGAGAACATATCAATTATTCCAGAGTAATTTAAACATGAAAACACTGCAATATGTGTATTGCCTATACACGGGACACAAAAATTTAAAGGTCACAGCAGGATTCAGGTTCATGGGAGACAGAGGGGCCTGGGACACCAGGATCTGAGTCAGAGGGAGACAGATGGGCAGACACTCCACATTCTCATCTCTGCTTTAGAGAGTGGAATTCTGCATAAGACCCATTGGATGGGAGGAAAAGCAACTGAGAGTCTAAAGATGCTGGACAAAAATAACATCATTAGGCTTCTATCCCATTCTTTTTTTCCCAGTATAATTCACCAGAATAACCTGTTATTCTTTCTCAGTTTATATCAACTGTGAATCTTGACCCATTTTAGAAGCTACCAGCTTTCATTAGTGAACAGTGGGTATAGGCCAAAGAGATAGGGACAGAGAACTCAAAGTGGGGCGATGAAAAGGCCAGTGGGGGAGAGATTCCCTGGAATATACCCAGCAATAAAAGGAGCTTCTATTACTGGATAGCACATCTAAAGATGCTCGAAAAAATTTTGAAATAAATCAGTCCTGCTGAAACCAGTGCTTTTCAAACCTGACTATGATTCAGAATTGGCCATGGTGCTTGTTAAAAAACATAGATGCAAGGATTTTGCCCCAGATTTGCTAAATCAGAATCTTAAGGGGCTGATGGGGGTACCCAGCAACTATATATTTAACAAGTCCCCACAAATTATTCTGATACACATGCAGGCTTTAGAACCACTATTACAAGCCACATCAGCCTCATGGCATGAATTCTCAGCAATGTAATTCCTATAAAATGAATTTCTTTAAATGAAGAAATACCAAGACATTTTGATTGGTGATAATAAAACCATATTCATGTAGTATAGGTATTAAAGCATCTTTCAACATCCAAGAAAATGAACTGCCATTCTTAAAAATCTGGGGATTAAACCATATGCTCTGAAACCTTCTTTATAAACATAACATTATGATGCAAAGACTCCCTGTAATAGTTCTATACTTGTAACAGATAAGAAAATTCCCCAGCTCACTGGTAATAACTAGCTGCTTTCTGACAACTGTCAAATTTTTTTATTGCTGAGATTTGGAGACTCATCAAAACCAATTGCCAGCCAGACATCTGGTTTTATAAGTTTCTTTAGAAATATAATCGGTAGCCCTGAACGTGGACAGGATATTCAAAGTACTGTGAATGCCTCAGATTACTCTCATTTTAACTTTGTGACTGGGGTATTGTTCCCACTCCTGCAAAATCACTTTCACTTTTCAGGGGGGTCTTGCTTGGAACTTACACAGCACTTGTTTCCTCAAGCCTCCTGGAGATTAAAAAAAAAAAAAATACCCAGTAATTTTACGTGCTCAGAACTTTACATACTCCCAACTTCTTCCTTGGCAATATTTGCTATCATCCTACGAACCCATAATAATTACCAAAAGAGAAAATATTTTCCACTCTTACTTTGAAAAATACAGCCTCTAAGCTAACAACATTCACGTATTTTACACTGGCTTGTATTTTCTATGGTTGACACAGTTTAGTCTCAGGGAAGCAGCAGGATACCGCTTAGGCCTCCATTTTCATACATACCTACCCTGCTGGAAAGCAACTTGCTAGGAACCTGCCTAATTTCCCTCCCTTCTCTTTGCACCCATAATGGGATCCCTTGCTGCCTTCCAGTTTCAGTGTCTTTTTGTTATGATTGAGAAATATTCCAAATATTTGGCTTTCTCTTACAAGGGTATTGTCCTTTAAAATCACTACAATTTTGAAAGGTGAACAGATTTTTGTTTTTTGCAATCTATTGAACAATGGCCGTTCCCAACAGTAGAATCAGAGGGAGGGAGGGATGATCATTATCTTCTTCCTTTCTTTTAAAAATTGCGATGGTAATTTAATACTAGTTATCACAAGTCAAACAGTACAGATGTGCATGAAGTAAAAATAATGTTTCTTAAACTAGTTTAAAGTACCTTCATTTTTATTTTTAAAATATTGCATGCTTTGAGTTTTCCCAAGTTGGGTTTGAGACCCTTTTACAGCTTCTCCTAATTGTACTTTAGCATGCCTATATATGGGTGTGTGTGATACCAGGGATAGTCTTTTAAAAAATTTCTTTAATTTTATCATTACACTTTGTTTTTCTTTTATCCTCTGCAGGAGGTCTCTAATAGACACATTGGATCTTTATTTCATTTTCATATGTCATTATTTTCCTGCCTCGAATATTCTCTTTTGCCGTGTTCTAGTTGTTTTCTGCTCTTTTAGTTTCCAATCATTGCTCTGGTATAGATACCCTTTCTTGCCGTGCAGGAGCGACAGAGGAAGTCCTCATAAGCACCCATAGTTTCATAGTAGGAACAGTCACTAAACCATGGGTTGAAAACTCAAATTCATTCAGGGACCAGGCAGGCAGCGAAGTAATGAAACAGGCAGGGTGTAAGACATTAAGGCGATGTGGGGCCCACAGCAGGCTGCATTTGAAAGCCGTTAAATGCATTTAAATCAGAATTTGTACCAAATGTACAAAATACATACAAGGGCCGAATTCAGCCTTGAAGAGCCAGTTGCAACCTCTGTAAAATTTGACTCCCAATTTCATTTTTTCTCACTCCAGAAAAGGACTCTCATTTGCACCAATGGAAAAGTACTACTACATAGATAACATACAAAAAAGCAGATAATTCAAAATCTGCCCGCAAATGGCTTCAGAGCACAAGGCGGTTTCTATGAAATTTATCATTCACTATAATTTGTTCACATTAACCCTGTATTGAAAATACTTTATATTCCTCCCAAGTACATACGACTCGGTGGGAAGAAGGCAAGGCACTAATGAGTCAGCACAGGTGATAGAAGTGACACAGGGGTGGAGGCAACATCTGGCAGGTAAAACTAGGCCCAACAGGCCAGACCAGAGCAAAATGGAGCCACTCATGCCAGGTGCCACGTAACCAAACTGAACTCAGAGACAGGCCCCAACCAGGAGACCCACAGCAATCACTCAGAAGGGGCCCCACGGAGCTGAGCCAGAGGATGGGGAAGATGCTCTGGGATTGCTTTCACCTACACACAGAAAGGAGCCTGAAGTGGCATGATGTGAAGCAGCCCAATTTTTCACCTGCTGTTTTCTTGTTCCTGCTCAAGCTGCTTTAGGGAAACAGACTCTCGTGCTGGCCATTTCCATTTCGTCCATGGGAAGCTGCCTGATTTGTGAACCACTAGCAAAAAACAATTAGATCTTTAAATCCAATGAGCTGAATTTTTTTTTAACACATTCAATGGGGGAAAAAAGCTTAATGTAAAATTTGGAACAATTTTAAAGGCAGGAAATTCAGAGGCAGACCGTGGCAATAACTAGATTCCCTATGTCTATGGGACAGTCTTGAATTCAGCCTCCATGGAAGGTTGAGTCTGGTGACAGCAGCCACCTAGAGTCTCTCTCCATTTTGCCATTGTCAGGAGGGAATGATTTTTCTCAAAAACAGCCTTTGAAATTCCATCCGGTGTAAACTCTGCCCACTGCTTACCAAAAACGGAAGCAGCACAAGAGGAGGATAATTGTCATTTTTCTCCTGTCACAAAAGAGAGACTTCAAACAAACTGAACAGGGGAGAAAAATCAAAAACACGGCATGAGACAGCTTTGCCATCCTGATGAAGGGTGAGTCACTAATTCCACAGCAGCTTCCCTAATTGCAGCTAAGCTCACCAGCATCCAGTTTAACACCCTGTTTTCTTCTTAGAGCCTTACAGCACTGTTCTCTGATCCACTCAGGTCTAGAAATAGTAACTGTCCTAAGAACAGAGAAAAATAGCCTATTAAATGGTGTATACTTAGCATCTCTATAGCATTTTATGGTTTCAAGGTTTCATAGGACCATTTTTACGATTCTTTCCATCTGCAAAAGCAGAGAAATAAATCACTTGCCGAAGTCATGGAGAAAATGACGAGAAGAATCCAGACTTACAGCCCCTTCCAGACCATTCCTTCATTCACAGAGGGCTTCTCCCTCACTTGCCGTCTTTTCCCTCTTAACTGCTGGGGGCTCATTGAGGGGCTTTGAGAACCCTTCGAAGGATCCCAAGATCTGTGGGGCACGCGCCATCCTTCCACAGGAACGTGTGAGTGAGCGCACAGGGAACTGACTGTGCCCAGCAACCCACGCCATCTGCAAGGACTCCGGGGATGAAGAGTCAGAACGCTCTGCACAGAGGCCCACCTGTGCCCGGAGCGTGGGACGCCTGGCTGGCCTGCCCGGCCGTGTTTTCAGCCAAGTTTATAGCTAGACGTCACCATGGTGACCAGGATTAATGAAACTGCATCAATAATTGTCCAAGGACGGCACGAGCCAACTGAGCTCAACTAAAATACTAATTAGTCAAAGAATTCTGCCATTTGACCAACTAGGTGATAGATTCCAGCAGCATTACAGAATACCTGGAGAAGTCTCCTACCTCACAGCATTTTTGAGACTAGAAGTGTTGACATAATCTCTTTCCATTATATCCTCACATAAGTTTTGATTCTGTGTCAGTTCAGGTTTATGTGAAGCTTTAATGGGGGAAGGCTTCACATTTTACATGAGCTTGTTCCATCTTCCTGTAAGTTAAAGACAGTAGTGACAGTATCTCTCTTTTTTTTTTTTTGTCCAGGACTTCAGGGCACTCAACACTCAACAAATA
This sequence comes from Perodicticus potto, assembly GCA_963574655.1. Taxonomy (NCBI): domain Eukaryota; kingdom Metazoa; phylum Chordata; class Mammalia; order Primates; family Lorisidae; genus Perodicticus; species Perodicticus potto. Next base: position 25,383 of record CAUYRH010016474.1, on the reverse strand, counting down.
CTCATTTCCACTTTCTGCTTCAGAAAGGTGATAGGGAAATTCTTTTCCCAATTTAGTAAAGAAAGAACTAGGGAGAAAAATGTTGAAGTTGAAAATATTTCTAATTATAGGCTTCTAATGTTTTTAAAATTTTTTAAAGATAATATTATATGTTTCTCCATATTATATTTAATTCAGATTTCCACTCTTTTAGTGTATAGGTATGTACTTGTCTATATTTTTGTTTCCAAAGAAAATACTGACTGATAATATTCTAGAACAGCAAGCCAAGAGCTCTTGCACTGCCATAAAGTAGGCCGCACAACACAAGTGGTAAAATTCTATTTTATAGCCTCTATTTCTCTACTTCCTTCACAAGCAGGTTCTACAACCAAAAAGGGAATCTGATTGACTGGTTCATGACAATAGACAGTGATTTAATTTTGACACATGGCAATAAGGTAGACTTCTTCAGGAATCTTTGGTCCATGAGAGATTGTGTTATGATTCCCCACTCCACAAACCTCATTTAAATTGAACGCTATCACAGAGCAGCCTACCAATTAAATCAAGATGTCTTAATATTACAGAAAAGAGATTCGTAAATGCAATAACAGCATTTCTCAGCTGTGTTTACAGCCTTGGACGTTGCTATTTAAATACCCCCAAGGATGAATTCTAGGAAGAATTTCACCGTGTGCGATTTGAGTTCACTGGATTTAACGGCACGTCTCTCTCTGCTCTGGTAGCATTCAGGACTGGGAGCCTGGTCCCCAGCCCAGGAAAATAAGAAAAGGGATTGTCCTCAAGGGGACTGGTCAGACATCATAGAAATGCCTCAAGTATTTTTCCCAAACTGTTTAAATAATACATACAGACTCTTTTATACATAAACATGAAACAGCTCCTGTTTGATAAGCACATACTGAGCACAGCACACACATTGTCCTATCTATTCCTGCAAAACCCTCAAGGGAGGGTGTCTGCTTCCTGTAACAGAGGTGTAGACTGAAGCCCAGAAAAGTTAGGTGCATTACCTCAAACGAGACCTACAAGTCTGGATTCAAATCCCTCTGCCTCTAAAGCCAGAGTCCAAGTAAACTGCTACATGACCTGCCACCCATCCCCAGGACACTGCACACAGCTTCACGAGCCATGGCAGGTTCAGCCCCTCCACAAGCAATTTGGCGTCACTGAATTCTTCGCATCTGTCTTTTCTGGGTTTTGTTCTCGCTTTACCAACTCTCCACCACCATCCAACAAGAGCAATAACAAAAATTATCACATGCAAAGCACTTAAACTACACTGTGAACTGATCTGAAATTCGGACATGTCTGCATTTAGGTGGGTGAGGAGAGTAGATTTCATCATAGACCAGTGGTTCTCAACCTTCCTAATGCTGCGGCCCTTTAATACAGTTCCTGTGGGTCACGACACACAGGTTGAGAACCGCTGCCTTAGACCCTTTATACATCTCTTCTAAGCAAGGCATTTTGCCTGATGCCCAGGCAGGGCTGACTCTGCTTTTCTAGAAGCAAATCAATTTACAGGGGGAGAGAGAGATGTGGGGGCAAGGAGAGCAAGGAATTGAAAAATGCATTGGAGGGGGTCAGAACAAGGGAATGGAGTGAAGGGAAAAATTGTGCACAATCACTAAAGTATGGTAAGAACCACAAGAGATGTCTGTGCAAGTGTCCATAGATCTCTAGGAAAAGTTTCCAAGCTCACTTTGGATCCTGGAACTTAAAGACTGATTAAAAATTTACCAAACAGAGAAAGGATGTTCCAGGCAGAGGAAGGTGGACAAAAAGTGGATGCACAGCATGGTGAGAGGTCAGGGAGGAATTCAGCACCTGTGAGGCTAGAGAGGGAGGGCAAGGCGGGAAGGAAAAGATCTACAGAAGCCGCGCAGAGATTTCCACTTCATTTGGGGGCACTCGAGAAGGACTGAGGATGTGTCAATGAAGAACTGGCAGGAGGAGGTTCGTGATTTAAAAAAATAAGTCTAGCAGAAAGTAGACAAAGGCTCAGAAGAGAAAGTGGGTGTGGAAGAAGCCTTGCCTCATAATATTCAGGAAAGAAAGTCTATTTCAGGCAGTGAGAATGGAAAGGAAGTAACATCAATAACTAGAACAGGTGATGGAAGGGTGACGCGGGAGAAGTGGTAATGGGGTAGGTGGCTGCGCCACGATCAGAGCAGGAGAAGGGATTGTGGGGGGCAGAGGCGGCGAGGGAGAGGGGCGAGAGAGTTTAGTTGTAGGTATGTGCAAGTTGTGCTGTCCGTGTTTCCAGGTAAAGACATGTGCCAGGCAGGTAGAAATCCAGAAGAAACATCAAGGCTATAAACCCAGATTGGGAAAATGGTTACTTCTGACCTGACCTGATAGGTCGCGGTGACTGCCCTTGTTTTTTTGAGAGAAGAATTAGAGTGGTTGACAAAAGCCAGAACAGACTAAGTCAAGGAGCAAACAGAAAACACACGACATTGTCAGCAAAGTATTTCTTATTATTTCACATGAGTATTTTCCCCTCCCTCCAATGAACAGACAGTGTCCAGGCAGGCGCCAGGACGGACCTCCCTTACACACACCACAGCCGTGGGGGTGGCATAAATAAACACAGGAGGAACTGAAGAATCAGGTTAAGAGGGAGCGGAGAGATAAGAAGACCTTCTTCCAGACAGCCCTTGGAAGTGAACTTGGAAACTCCTGAGACTATAGACAACAGCTCTTTCTCCTTCACCTCTGCAAATTAAATCCAGGTTTCCTCCTGGCTGATGGCCTCTACTGATTTTCCATGGATTAACGCTTCCAAGTGAGCAGGAATTGGCTTGCCAAATAGTCTAACTCACTTGGCTGGTGTGTCTCACTTAAAAAGCCATTAACAAGTCAGACTAGAGGGCTGAGGGATGTCCAATTAAGGCAATTGCTGCAGTGTCCAAATGCCTACAGCTGTGCCCTCCTCACACCGCCGGCTAGCTATGAAATTAAGATTTTAACACTTCTTTGATAGCCTAGCCAAAACTTTGTCTGGAAGCCATTGAGGCCTGATAAGGGCCAGTTAGAAATTACAAACCATCCTTTATCTTTTTTTTTACATATTTCTGTTTTTAAAGACATAAGAGAAACTTCTCTGGATTAGGCCTTGATTCCTTACAGGTGACACCCAAAATGCAAATGACAAAAGAAAATATAAAGTGGGTTTCATCAAAGTTAAAATGTAATGCTTTAAAAGACATCATCAAAGAAGACAATTCATAGACTGGGAGAAAATATTTGCAAGTCATGTATCTAATAAAGGACTTATATGCAGGCTATAAAAAACACTCTAAGACTTCAACAATTACAAGACAACTCAATTCTAAAAACAAGCAAAGGATTTGAATGGGCCCCTTTCCAAAGAAGATATAAATAGCTAACAAACATATGAAAAGATGTTAAACATCATTAAATTACAGAGAAATGCAAATAAAAACCACAAGATACCATTTCACACTGACTAAGATGGTTAACATCAAAAATATAGACAACTGGGCTGGGCACAGTGGCTCACTTTTGTAATTCTATCACTCTGGGAGTCTGAGGTGAGTGGATCGCCTGAACTCAGGAGTTCAAGACCCAGCCTGAGGCAGAGTGAGAGCCCATCTCTAAAAAATAGCGGGGTGTTGTGGCAGACAACTGTAGTCCCAGCTACTTGGGAGGCTGAGGCAAGAGAATCACTTGAGCCCCAGAGTTTGAGGTTGCTGTGAACTGTGATGCCACAGCACTCTACCGAGGGCAACAAAGTAAGACTCTGTCTCAAAAAAAAGAAAAGAAAAGAAATAAAATAAAGGCAGAGCAATGCTCATATGAAGAAAAAAAAAGATAGGCAATAAAAGTATTGGCAAGGATGTAGAGACAATATATCCTTCATGTATTTCTCATAGGACTCCAAACTGATGCAGCCACTTTTAAAAACAAAGTGGCAGGTGAACACAGAGTTAATACTTGATGCACCACTTTCCATCCTAAAGGAGGGAGAAGAGTAGGGGGAAGCAGTAAAAAGGAGAGACAGGAGGGAGGGTAAGAGGAGAGAACAGGGAAAAACAAATGTTTGAGTCCAGGAGGGCGGTATGAGAAAAACGTGCGTCATGCAAACAGTCAAAATTACAGATCTCCAACCAAAACAAAAAGAGAGCATTCCTGGATTTTGAGGATAATAGCTATTTAGTTCCACCTCCAAACTTTAGAATCTAAAGGGCAGAGATTTGATGAGAGGAAAGTGTTAGCTGGGGGAAGGGCTTTGAGTAGGGATTGATAGACAGCAACCCATTTCCCTAATACCACGGGAGCTGATTGCTCTCAGTTTCCTCCAACGAGATCCAGTGAGAGGTTAGCTGTTATAACCACATGCTTAGGGAAACCGTGACATTAAAAAGGCTATAAAGGAGAACAAACATAGTCTGGACCTTGATATTGCAAATACATTATCAAAGAGTTTTTAAAAGAGAAAACAAAAGAACTTGCTTTTAAATTAGAAAATCCAAAGCCAGATAGTGTGTGATTGTGGGAGCTGCTTTTGGATTAAGGGACAACGTGGGAGAAAAAGAATGGCTACCATTTATTTGTTCAACTTCTGTACACCGGGCACTGTATATATAAAATCTTTAATCTCAAGGGCATAACCTTGTGAGGTAAGAGCCATCACTTCTATTTAAAGAAATCTTTCTTCCCAACCCTACTACCCGGAACCCGCATTTTAAGTTATCAGAGGCTGTCAGCCTGCACTAAATAATGAGACTTTAATATCTAGAGTGTCTAGAGTAGGGCTGTCTGACAGAAATGGAATGTGAGTCATAGATGTAATCACAAACACTCCAGTAGTCACATTAAAAATGAAAATAGAGGAATTCATTTCAATAGCATTTTATTTAATTCAACATATTTAAGATATTATTATTTCAACAGGTAATCAATATTAAAATTTTTTAATGAGCCATCTTACATTCGTTTTGTGTACTTAATCTACGAAATACATTGTGTATTTTGAACAGAAAGTGTCTTAGTCCACACCAGCCACACTTTGGGTCCGGCCGCAGTCTGCAAGTTTGTGCCCTCCAAATGTCATGTGCAACTTTGATCCCCAAAGTTGGAGGTGGGGGTTAGTGGGAGGTGTTTCAGTCATGGGGGCTGATGCCTTGTGAACAAATTAATGTCCTTCCTGGGAGGCCTGGGATAGTGAGTGAGTTCTCACTCTGTTAGTTTCTCTGTCTCTTTCTCACCCTCCAACTCTCACCACTGATTTCTGCACATGCCAACTCCTCTTCACCTTCCATCATAAGTAGAAGCAGTCCAAGGTCCCCACCAGTTGCCCCATCTTGTAATTTTCTAGACCTCAGAATTGTGACCCAAATAAACCTTTTTTCTTCATAAATTATCCCATTTCTGGAATTCCTTTATAGCCACACAAAACAGACTAAAAAGACAGGTACCAAATAGCCACACATGGCTAGTGGCCACCATCTTGGATGGAGAAGCTCTATAAGACTCCACAAACTTAAAGTTATGACGTGCATTATCCTAATTAAGCTTCACAAAAATTCCCTGGCGCATTTTGCAAGTGAGCTAAGACTCAAAAGTTAAATAGCTTGATGAAGTCAAATAAACTAACATTATATATATACATTTCAATGAGAAAGAGAGGGCTGAATACATAAATAAAAAGATTACATAGCTGCTACATGCAAAGCTGTCTTAAATCTAGCTCTGCTTCTGAGTTCAGTGTTTTTTTAAAAGAGACAATTTAGCTACTTCTGGCTATTTCAGTCCAACTTAAAGGTAGGGGGGAAAATTAGTATTAAGGTAGGATAAACTTCCAGAACAAAAAGACCTAAAATTAAATGGTTCAAAATTCCAAATGCTCCACACACATACATAGGTGTTTGCATGGGGCCTGGGGGCCCCAGGCCCAACAGTCATTCGGGGCTCTGCTGCCCAGCTGCCAAGGTTTCTCCGGTCACCCCCTGGCCAGATGTCTGGAAGGGATGTAGGAGCACAGAGTGGAACTTGGCTATGCTCAACTATAAAGAAGGCTGAAGAAGGGGAGGTGGTTCGCACCTGTAATCCCAGCACTCTCGGAGACCAAGGCAGGTGGATCACCTGAGCTCAGAAATTTAAGACCAACCTGAGCAAGAGCTGTCTCTACCAAAAAAAACAGAAAAAAGAAACTAGCTGGGTGTTATGGCAGTTGCTTATAGTTTGGCCACTTGAGAGGCTGAGGCCAGAGGTGGCTTGAGCCCACGATTTAAGGTCGCTGTGAGCTATGATGCCATGGCACTCTACCAAGGGCAACAGAGTAACATTCTGTCTCAAAATTAATAAATAAATTAAATAAGCCTGAAAAACAGAGAAAAGATGGTCAAACTGAAGAGCAGAATGGATTTGGGGGGACAGCCAATAGTTAGTGTTCAATGTTGGCTCACTGGATATAATTATGCCAGGAACTGAAACGGAATTGCTGGTAAAAAGTAAAACACTTAGCAACTGTGCATAGGCCTAAAAGAGTTTGAGGAAGGGCTGCCAATTTTAAGCACCTTTTACATACAGCACCATGCTGAAATTGTTTATATGTTATCCCAGTTAATGCTCTCAAAAATCCAATGAAATGGGTATCATTTTTTCAATTAAAAAACCCTAAAATTTATAAAGCTTAGATAAGTTGTCCAAGAACAACTAATAAATATTGGAGAAAACTACTCTCTCAATTAAAAGTTCTTTCCAGCATACCATACCACTAATGATAAGCTAACAGTAAAATATAGACTGAGCTATTATTGAATGCCTGGAAGGCAAGGCACTATACAATGAGTTATACCTGTGTTATCTAATTTAGTCTTCCTAGCAATGTTCCCAAGGTCATGAGACCAAGCTGGTAGGGTTCTTGGATCTGCACCCACCTCTCCGTTCAAAGTGTGTGTTCTTTCCCCAGAGTTAATTTGTCAGGGGCGGGCCACCTAAACGGGGGGCAGTCAGAAAAGAAGAGGATAAACATTGTGCCTGGGAGGTGTAAATAAAGAGTAAAAGAAGCAGGAGAATCCAGAAGACAAAAATGAAGGTGGGAATAGAAGACCCTGCCCTCAGCACAAGGCCTTCTTTGCACCGCATCTCAGTCCTGAATCCGATATCATAAAAACAGCTGAAGCACGAAGTTGATATTTTCCTGCAGGAGAATTAGAAGTTCCTTTCTCCATATCCTCTCCACATCCCCCAGGGAAGAAGAGTATTGTCACTGCTGGTCACGTTCAAGGTTGCTGATGTGGGTCACACATTCAGAGACTGGGACTGGGAAGAAAGACCATCTCTGAGGCTAACTGCCCCTTCCGTCTGCTCTCTCCACGCGACCAGGGTAGTAAAGGGGCTGGGTCATCCCCTTCACACTCTGCCTTCTGAGGGATTGGTGAAGGAGAAGGACAGGAGGCCTTCCAGGTCTCCAGGCCTGAGAGCCCAGGAGGGAGCTAATGACCCACGTCAACGCAGGTCAACTCTGCCAGTGCCACTGGGCCCACTTCCTGAGTACTGGGCCTTAGCTTTTTACAAACAGTACAGTAAAAAAAAAAAAAAAAAAAAAAAGAGATAGTGGGAAAGTGAGACTGGTTATCTAAACTGCCCTGAATTAAGGACTTTAAATACCTGAAGAACTCTGGCTCCAAACCCCCCAGACGTCGTCAGACCGTGCACTATCTGCCAGATTAGCATGCGCTGTTTCCTGCGCTTGGAGAACATTCTCCCTCACACTTCCACTCTTCCACCTGAAAACCCTTAGCCATTCTTTCAAGTCCAGTGTCAGTGCTTTGATGAAAGCCTCCGCCTGTCCTCCCGGCAGTTGTTTCCTTCCCATCTGAACTCTCACAGCTCCGTCTCTTCTCTACAGAGACAACAGTACAAAGAGCTGTGGCTGCAGGACCCTTTCCAGATAACTGGCTGGGCTCCTGGACACAAGATGTCTCTGCACGTCCAGTGCCCAGCTCTGGGCCTGGCAGGGGACAGACCTTCAACAACCATGTGTGGACATACTAACAAAGGAGGGCCTGCTTGGCCTTGGGTGTTTCCAGAGGCTCCACTTCTCCCGGCTGAGGGTGACGCACGCCACGGGCGGCCTCTAGTGCATTTCTCATTCTCCGTAATGGCCTCTTCTCATCATGCATTTTATTGATCTGTCTGAGTGATGAAATTTATTATTTATTATATTTCTGTAATAGCTTTGTTCCAAAAGAGCACAACGGGATATGTAGAGACTCCAAGGCAAGACCAGAACAAAAGGTGCACAGTGTGGGACTCGGAGAGGAAGGGTGGAAGGCTTAGGCCAGGAGGGAGGTGAGAGGGAAAGCCACTGTCCTCGGGGAAGGGGACGCCTCCCGCGAGCCCTGTGCCAGCCCCAGTGTCAGCCCGGCCCTCGTCCTTACAGTCTGACAAGAGAAATAATATGGAAAGCACTTGGAAAAGTTAAAAGCATCCTGCAAATGCAAGGCAATATTATTCCATTATCATTAATCAACATCAACATAACTCATTCAAAGGCAGGAAGTCTTTCAAATTCAGGCAAGTGAGGTGGAAAATGTGGAACATCTATCTTCCTCTACGAGACTATCTGCCCTTCCAAAGCAAAGACCATATCATTTTCATTTTTGCACATGATAGGTGCTTAACAAAAGTTTTCATAAGATATGGAACTCAGAATTCCCATCTTCTAAAATATATTCATTCTATCTGCAATCCTGCTGGGTAATTGGGTATTAACTACCCTGTAAATAACTTCCTTCCATTCTAGTCTGAATTTGATGACAGATGACCCTAAGAGAAAATAACTATTTTCCCCCCAATTATGGTGATTACCTTATAAATTCTTAGCCTAGGACAACTATCACTTTTACCATATTTCTGGAAAGCTGAGAATGGGTTGACATAGATAAGTATATGTCAAACCTTCCAGCTCTGTTGAATGGTCTCTTTACTGAACTTAACAGCTCAGCTAAAATGGGCTCATCTGTCCTCCTACCTCATTGCAAATAAGATCTTTCTTTAATAAGAATGCCTGGATGATTCACTGACCCTATGCTCGCCCCTCAGGAAACTGTCATTATCTTTAAAAAATTATTGACTTTGGTGTTTTCTGTATTCTTTTCTGTAAATCAATTCTGTCTTACCACGGAGGGGTTGGAGGGGGAATAATGTAATGAAGAATGATAAAATACATATATTTAAAAAAAATTAAAAAAAATAAAAAATTATTGACAAGACCAAAATGACTATTGTATGTATGTTTAATTGTTTTTATGCAGAAACTGAATTTCCTATTTAAAAAATTATGGTGGAACTGTGATTACACAAACTCAATACACTATACAGAAAATTGCACCTACATATAAAAGCTAAAGAAAGGAGTTATGAAATTTTGAACTGTTCTTCCATTATTCAAAGAGTTTCACAATCAGGTTAAGATTACTACTTTATTTACAATCATAAACAAGTTGTGAAGACTCAGCCACATCAAAATCATTTCACCTCCCTAAGCTTAAGTTTACTCATTTTTTTAAACTGTAAAAAATGGGGATACTAGAGATAAAAAATATGCTTTGAAGGTTTCTATGTGGATTAGAAGGAATTTATGGCAAGCTAGTGCCTGACACATAGTAGGTTCTAAAGTAGTAAAAATAATCGTTTATATTGTTATCCTTTAAGACATCCACGTGCCAATAATAGAGAAAACCCTCAAATAGCACTTTATAGACGCTTTTTAAAAATTAAATCATAACTGTGTACAATTGTGGGTAAAATGTGCTGATTTGATATACAACGTGGCATACTTACATCAAACTGATTAACACAGCCATCATCTCACTCACTTGTTGTGGTAAGATATTTATTTATACTCTACTCTCAGTAGTTTTGAAATGTACCATTGCATTATGTACAACAGGTGAGGTCTCACCAAGTACCCTCCTTCCTCCTGCCCCCCCTTCTCTCCCCTCTTTCTTTCAGGACGATAGTTGTGTTTTATCATTTATATGAAAGTATGGGTGATATATTGGTCTCAAAATAGTATTGAGTATGTAGATCCTTTTTTTCCATTCTTGAGATACTTTACTAAAAAGAATATGCTTCAGTTCCACCCAGGTAATCATAAAATTTGTAAAGTCTTCATCCTTTTTATGGCTGCATAGTATTCCATAGTTATATATACCACAATGTGTTAATCCATTCATGGGTTAATGGGCATTTGGGCTGCTTCCATGACTTGGGAATTATGAATTGGGCTGCAATAAACATTCTGGTGCAAATGTCTTTGTTGCAATACGATTTTTGAGCATCTGGGTAGATACCTAATAATTCACACCATACACTCTGAGGTGGTGTCATGGGTTAAACTATAACTCATTAAAATTCATATGTTGAAATCCTAAGTATCTAAGAATGTGAACTTATTTGGAAATAGGGTCATTGCAGACATAATTAGTTAAATTAAAATGAGGTTATACTAGAGTAGTAGGGGTCCCTAATTCAATGGGACAGGTGTCCTTATAAAAAGGGGAAATCTGGACACAGACACACACAGGGAGAGCCCCCGTGCAGATGACAGCGGAAAGCAGGAACACAAATGCTCAGCAGCAAAGCCCCAGGTCCCTCGGGCTGGAACCACCTTCCCGTCCCTCCCGACATTTAGTTAGATCCTGGACTTCTGGTCCCCAGAATTGTAACCTGATCAATTTTTCATTTAAGTCACCCAGTTTGTGGTACTTTGTTACAACATCTCTAGGAAACTAAGACACGTGGGTATTCTTATGATCTCATTTTTTTCATATGGGAAACTGAAGTATGGGAATTTACCCATTATATTGAATGACAGATACGTACTTGTTTATGGTTGTAAGAAAACAACCCTGGCTTTCACAAACATCCAGTGAAGGCAAATTGTAACACTTGACATTCACTGAAATTTGAGGAGTAATCTCTGTCCCCTTTTGAACCACGGCTCCAAACAGGTTTTGCTTTTCCCTTGAGAACCAGAGACCCCCACCCAAGGAGCTACTCCCTCCCTGGGCCCCTGCAAGGAAAGGCCCAGGCGTCAGGCGCTGGTTTAGCCACCAGCATCTCTGCAGAGAAGCCGAAGCCCATCCTTCTTTTTTTCTTTTTTTTTTTTGAGACAGAGTCTTAAGCCATCACCCTGGATAGAGTGCCATGGCATCACAGCTCACAGCAACCTCCAACTCTTGGGCTTAAGAGATTGTCTTGTCTCAGCCTCCCAAGTAGCTGGGACTATAGGCACCCACCACAATGCCCAGCTATTTTTTGGTTGCAGACCTGGGCCAGGTTCAAACCAGCCACCCTAGGTGTATGTGGCCAGCGCCCTTGCCAGCTGAGCTACGGGTGCCGCCCCAGCCCACGCCTCTTGGTTCTGAGCAGAAGTAGACTATATTTGGGGGTGGGTAGTGTTCCTATCTGATTATCTAGGCACAGCCCTCCAGGGTACTCCCATGAAAGACGTGTTTCAATATGTATTTGATTGATTTGTTAATATTACTTACATTCTTCATCTTCCACAGACCCTTTGGGAAAAAGAGAAAAGAATCACTCATTCCTAATAGATCAGGCCTAGAAACCCGGATTAAAAAGTTGAGACTGTCTATTCAATTTTTTTATGTAGATATATAAAACAACAACCTTTTAAACTAACAACAACAAAGTGTTTCTCATGGCTGCCTGTGTTTACTACAGGACATGTTTGGAAGATTGGATTTTCTTGGAATTGCTACACAGGGAAATGTAGGTGCAGAGCTCAGTTTATAGGATAACAGCAGGGGGATCAGATGATGATTGGCAGCACCAGGGTGTCCAGCCGTCCAGCTGCCTTCCTGCTATGATCTGTGGGGGTCTGCAAAGCACATTGCTTCAAATCCCTTCCCTGCAGCCCCTGGATTTCCCCTGGGGAAGAGCCAGCCCTTCGGGTAACTCCTGTGTGGGCATTAAAATGCAAAAACTCATACCTCCAACCCAAGGGCAGAAATTCCTCCGGGAGCACTCCTCTGCTAACAATGAAATAAAGAGGTAGGGCCTCAGATCCCCGAGTAGGGGCAGAGCCCTTTGGGAGGACCTGGGTCAAGGCCACAGAGGAGTGCAGGGGAATTTGGGAAGAAGGCAAGCAAGCAGAGGAGGAAGGTCAGAGACTGAAAGACGGGGGGAGACCACGTGCCACCATGGACGGAAGCACATGCTCTGGCACCCCACAAACTTCAGACAAAGTCAGAGCTCTCTCACCTAATAATTTCACATCCTTGGGCAAATTATTTAACCTTTCCCTCTCTATTTTCACTTCTATTTAATAGAAGTAATAATTCCAAGCAGCAGTGTTTTCTAGACATTTTATTACTGCTCTCCAAAGGGGACGTTTTAGACATATACTTTCTTTTTTTTTTTAAGGCAGAGCCTCAAGCTGTCACCCTGGATAGAGTGCCGTGGCATCACAGCTCACAGCAATCTCCAATTCCTGGGCTCAAGCGAGTCTCCTGCCTCTGCCTCCCAAGTAGCTGGGACTACAGGCACCTGCCACAACGCCTGACCATTTTTTGGTTGCAGCCATCATTGTTGTTTAGCGGGCCCGGGCTGGATTTGAACCCGCCAGCTCAGGTGTACGTGGCTGGCGCCTTAGCTCGTTGAGCCACAGGCGCGGAGCCAGACATATACTTTCTAATTGTTCCTGCCATTTAATTTTAACAGCATGGCTAGCCTATGTATCTGTTTAGAAACTGTACCTATATCTGTGCTTTATATGTAAACAAAGTAAATATTTGTTTCCAAGAATCATTCTTACTCTTGGGTGACATGCTGCCCTTGTTGAGAAAGCACACCGCTTCTGGTTGTCGTTCAGAGGACGCGATACACTCTATGTGAAGTTCTTAGCGCAATGCTTGCCAGTGGGTATGAAACTCAAAATATTTAGCAATAGGTGCTACCCTGGCCCTACCAAGGAAGAACAGGCACTGCACATTTAGAAGGGATAAATTCCTTTAAAAATTCGGTGAACCATCCGTGTGTATACTAATTGTGGTAGCTCAAACTGTCATCATTCTTTACTCTCTTATAGAGAGACCAAAACATTACCTTGGCCTCATAGCTGATGGATGCCCTTCCCAACCCCTTGCCTTTGGCCTTGCTCGTATGTTTGTTTGGGCCTAATCGTATTAAATTACTCTCCACTAAAGCATGTAAATCTTTTTTATAATATTGCTATCTCACACATTCCCTATGCAGGTGAATTGTCAATAAAAAAAAGCAGGTCTTTATTTATAACTCTCTTAACTTTAATCATATTAGATACCACTAAATCTAACTAAGCTGGCCTCTTCCAGTGTTAACATTATATGAGTTAGTAGGAGTAGTGGCTTTAGTTGTAAAAGTTGCAATATTAATATAATTATTACTGGAGAGGAATTTGGGAGGGGGCAAAGGAAAAACGGAGCCCAGAGGAATGGGTGTGACAGCAGCAAGCGAAGATATGTTGAACTCTGGTCAAGCAGGAGCCACTCTTGCTATCCCTTTAAAGACTTTATTTTTTGATCCTATAACAGTCCTATAAAACAGGCATTTCTCATCTTTTCATGTGCCTGTGTCTCAAAGACTTAGTGAGGTTAAGTACAGCATCCAAAGTCACATGGTCCTCAAGGGGTAAAGCCAGGAGTGGCGCTGACCCTAAAGCCCAGGCCTGCAACTTCCTGTAAGCAGAGAAGCCCTCCTGTATTACTCAGCTGACCGTAACATGAACATACTTAACACTACTGAACTTTACATTAAAAATGGTAAAATTTTTGGTATGTGTATTTTACCACAATTAAAAATGAAATAATAAAAAAAATAGTAAAAGAAAACAACACCTACGTGCCTTATAATTTTGTGGAACAGCAATTTAGGCTGGGTCTTACCTACAGTGTTCTGGTGGCTCAGCTGGACCTGGGTCATTCAAGAAGGCCTCCCCTGCACCTGCCAGGCTTGGTGTTAGCTCCTGGCTGGGCCTTCCTCTCTCCATAGCCTTCCATCCCTCCCTGTGTTCCAAATGAGTGAATGAGGAAGCAGGAGGCCCTCTTGAGGCCTAGTCTTGCAAGCTGCAAAACATCACTTTTACCACAGTCTATTAGTCAAAGAAAGTCACAAGATCAGCCCAGATTCAAAGAGGGAAAAAAATAAACTCTCTTGGAGGAGGGGAAAGCAGATGGCAAATTTATGCTGCAAACGTGCAAGTATAAACAGTGGGCAGAATTATCACTGTGATCTTCATAAATAAACTATCACTATGGTAATGGAAATGAAGCACTAAGATTTGTGCCTTGCACCGAGTATGCTCTTATTAAGCAGATATTGATTTTTTTGTTGTTACAATTCTTAACATTCTAGAAATGTTTGCCAATTGACAAACTGGAGGTGACACTAACACCTTTCCAACATACGTCTTCTGGTCACAGAGAAAAGGAAAAGCCATCAGTTACTAATAGGAGGCTATATGTCATAAGTGAAGTCTGAACAAACAAAGAAAAGAATACCAAAGATGGCCATATAAAATTTTACAATGCTAATCTCACACTTTTTCTATAAACTGACTCAATTCAGTAGTTAACCTAATCACTCCTGCATAAAATTAAATTAGTTTGAAAAAAAATACTTGGGCTCTAGTATATTAGGATTCTAAAAAACTCAACTAATAACAATAATTTCCAGATAATGCAGATCTTTCACCAGGAACAACGCTTAGGTATTTTTGCATTCTGCTTCTCTTTCATCGCATTAAAGCTCCATAATTGTAATTCTTAAATATAGCAATAACAAAGTGAACACAGATAATGAAGTCAGAGCAATAAAAACCAAAAATAATAACAAAATAAGGTGTGATACGGTCTCAAACTGCTCTTAGGCAATTAGTCCAACTTCCCATCTGAAGACTTACATGTCGTCCTTAAGGTCTAGGGAGAGGTCATTGCTGAAATGTCACTGAATTTTCATTAGAAAGAGATAAAGGAATAACTTGGCTTTGTCTCTCACTCCTGTTTGACTGCGTCCTATTATAGGTACAAACAAAAGCATGAGGACGTTGGACCTTCTCAGCCAACTCATCTATAAGCAAGCATCAGCCCTTTGGTGACCCACTCAGCTCAGACTTCCTATATCCAAATCTTTAGAGGATAATGTTTGAAAAGGTTTTCTTTATAGTTTTACATTTAAGAAAAAAAAAAAAAGCCATTGGCCATTGATCTCTGTTGCAAAGAGGCCCCTCTGCTCCTGCCTGCTGGGTGCCATGAGAACGGGGTTCAACCTGGGACAGAAACGCCTCATGCACGCGCTGACATTTCTGTCGTGCTTTACTGCTCTGCCCTTTCTGTGCACACAGACCGGCACGTGGGAGCAGGCTCATCTTTTACAGGTCAGCCACAGCCCACCCGAAGCCAGGAAATGCTAATGTACCCGAAAGAATGACAGATACCTACAGAGGACCATGAAATTAAAACGTGCCTCTGGATGATGTCAGTTCCTGCCCAGGCAGGCTCTGTGGAAATAAATGAAGAACAGCCAAATGAGAGCACGCCAAGGCTATTGATTCAGAGTTGGCCATAGCCAGGGAGCTGGCCACATTGCCACTTGTATTTTGGCAGAGACTCAAAGGCAGGCAGAGAGGTGGGAAGGCTGTAACCTGAAGGCTCAGCTGTGCCCTGATTGGACGCGGTGGGCAGGGGGAAACCCGAGGCAGGCTAACTGGGAGCGGGGCATCCTACGGGGTTGTTTGGGGGGTGTATTTGGTTTTCTATGGTTGGTCCTAAGTTGGAAATAGGGACAAAAACTAAGGCAGCTGCCAGTCATTAATCAAGTCTTGGCCATTTGAGGACAACTGTTATAGAAGTTAGTGTTTACCTTCCTGGATTGTTACTGGGGATAGCAGTCTGATTTCCTACAAGGCTAATGTACAGCAGGCTGGCTATTGTGGGGTTAGTTTCCTGGGCAGGGCACTGTAGGTTGTGAGCCAAGGTTCTATTTTTATATGTGGTCTGGCCACAGTTCATGTATATATACAGTCTCTCATTTCCAAATAAAACCAGGGCAGGCACAGTGTTAGCCCAGAAAGTCTACTTTGGATCAGATAAAGCCTGGCAGAGGACGGTTCCTTCCCCATCCTGCACCGGCCACTGCTCAGGTCTCCACCAACATCCATCACTCGAGGACGTGGTCAGGGCACAGAACTCTCTTCCTGACTGACATGAGCTTCTCTGGGCAGAAACCATGGTCTATCTTGCTTCATTTCAAATTCACAAACTAATACTTGGCAAATAATTTGAATCAAAATTTACCCTTAGCTAAAATAAAAAGAGTTATATATTATTTTATGTTTTCTTAAAGGATAAAGCACACTTCATTTACAAAGATAACACTTTTCCTGAGAGTAAACCGAGTGCATGTCTGAGAAATGAATAATTACAAAGTAAATTCTAAGACTGACATAATAGTTCCTCCTCAAGATTTCAGAGATCCACTTCCCACCAGGATTTTAAATGTGCTGCGGGCCAGGTGAGGTAGCTCACACCTGTAATCCTAGCACTCTGGGAGGCCGAAGCGGGTAGATAGCTTGAGCTCAGGAGTTCGAACCCAGCTTGAGCAAAAGCGAGACCACATTTCTACTAAAAATAGAAAAATTGTTTGGGCAGTTATGGCAGGCACTTGCTGTCCCAGTGACTCGGGAGTCTGAGGCAAGAGGATCACTTGAGCTCAAAAGTTTGAGGTTGCTGTGAGCCATGATGACACCACAGCACTCTACCTAGGATGACCGCGTTAAGACTCTATCTCAAAAAATAATTAAATAGATAAATAAATAAAATGTGCTGTAGTAGGCTGATCTAGAGCATCAAGCAGACAAGGAAATGTGGATTAAGTCAGAATTAAAGTAGAATTAAATGAATTTGAAAGAGAACTTCATATAGTTTTACCCCAAACTGGCCCACCTACCACTTAAGTGTTTAAGGAAAAGAATCAGATATGTGCCATGAACTTCTCAGATGAACGGGAGACAGAGAGGAGCCAGAATATGAGAATAAGTGTGTGAGAGGAAGCCGCACTGCAGTGGAAAGGAATGTCCTTATAGGAGTCACGATTTGATTCACAGTGTCATTGAAACCACAGGGATTTGTTTAAAATTGGGCGCCCCTGAACTATAATGTTCCTAAAAATTCCTAAAGGGTAGGCAAACCTCTGTGCAATGCTCTATTTCCATGTTTCAATGGGAAAATCCATCCTAGTCTAGAGCAAATGTATTTTGCTATAATAGACATCTTTCTGCCTTGACAGTCTAACCTCAATCCTCTTGGGCCTAAAGCATAATTGTAGCTGATTGGTGTTTACCTCTAGGCGCACTTTGCTAACAAAGTAACAAAATTAAATGTTCTGCAAATAAGTACTTGCAGGTTTAAGATTATTTTTTCCTAAACACAAATTCTAGAAATCACATCCCTTACAAAAAGGGCTTAACATAATTCTTTTCAAATTTGCAGCATTTTAGATAGATACTATATGATCACAGAGCAAATAATACTAGAAATATCCTAGTGAGTCAGAAAGTGCTGATTGTTACTGCAATTGAACTTCTAAAAAAAAACAGCAACGAAGTTTTATCATTTTCTTCCCTAGAGATTTTTGAAGTATAGGACAGAAACTCATCCAATCCAAAGATAGGGTATAAACTATAGTAATGTTAAAATACATCCCAATAGGGTGGTGCCTGTGGCTCAAAGGAGTAGAGTGCCGGCCCCATATACGGATGGCAGGTTCAAACCCAGACCTGGCCAAAAACTGCAAAAAAAAAAAAAAAATCCCAATAACTGGAATTTAAACATGGATATGTGCAGGACACAATGATATATTTGCATTTATTTTAGAATAAAAATACTAAATATCTTCTACAATTTTAATTCATTTTGCAAATATTTACTGAATGCTATCTCTGTGCTAGGCACCAAGTCAGTAATAAATTTGTAAAGATGGGTAAATAAAGTCCCTGCCGACAAGGACTTCACTGTCTACAGGGAAATTAAGCTGGTCAGACAAACAAATAGCTTTAATACAATGTGATAAATGCCATGAAAGATTGATCTTGAAATTCTTGGCACCCCAAACAAGAACGCGATTATTCTTGAGGGAAGGACCAGAAAAGGCTGACATTTGGCCATAGGACCGCCACCCTGCTAGTTGTTTACCGCCATCATTCATTGTGAGTGATCCAGGCCATTACGCTCCTGAATGCAGAGATGAGAGGCAAGGTAAAGAAGGGAATTCCAGTGTACGAAAATTTTAAAAATAGGGATACACCTCCTAATTTTGGCTGTTTGTGCCACCAACTGAACTTCACAGTGGCATCTGGTTTTGACTTCCACTGTGAACTCAAATCACTTTTGGAAAAAAAGAAAAACAACAGCAGCAACACCAGAAACATGCACATCTGTGTGATCAAGAAATATTTGTTTTTATGGTAAAAGTCAGTTAAACCCAGCCGAGAGACTGCAATAATTCTCTGGTGTTCCAGTTGTTGGGAATCCAGTAAAATTCCATTTGCTATTTCTGACAAGGTTCCTTGTCCCTATATTTGCAATTATTTTTAATTGAATTCCTCTAGAAAAAGAAAGAAGTCATTGCAAATAGACCAAGTGAGTCCATAGTGGCCCCCTTGGAGAGTAAACAGGCCCCACAGGAGAGGTGCCCACCCCCAGGCTGGCTCTAGATGCTAGGCCAAAGATCACTAACATCACAGGTGCACTTTAGGAGACACACAAAAAGAATTGTCTTTGTCAGAAGAAACACACAGCATTAAGCCAAATTTCAATATTTCACACCCTCCCCTATCTGCCAAACAAGAAAAAAAACCTGAGCATGGTGTTTTATACCCACAGTCTGGGCGCAATTGATTTACTTTCACTGGAATCATTCATCTGTTTGGGCTGAAAACATGAATGTCAAAGTGGCCATAATATATCTGCACCAATAAAGTCATCAGTTACTCTCTCACACCACATAGCCAGAGAGGACTTCATCAACCTTCATGAGGACTAAATACAAAAATAACATTAAAGGAAAACACTTGGTGGTATTTGGGGTGACTGGGTGTGGGTGGGTAGAGTCAGGGGGAATGAGGCAAGTAAAGTAATGACTGGGGTCCTAAGCTGAGTAGAAAAAGAAAAAGTAGGCTATTAAAATCAAATGGCTCCTTTCAGATCTTAAATCAACACTCATTGCCTCCCATCCCAATTTGTCACCATTTTCTCTCCATTGTGAAATTCAGAGATGCATGCAACTTATTAGCAAACCATTGCCTCCATTTTTCCACAAGCTATTATCTAAGTAATATTATTTCTTCATGGAATGAGAGAACATTAACCAGGTTTTCTAAATATAGTGAAACAGATGGCAAGTTAGAAAATGCCTCTTGAATAAAAAGGGACATAGGCAAAGCTACCTTTGGTGGCCTTACATGCTGTTGGCGTGGGGAGTGGGTGGGAAGGGTCTTTCCCTTCTTTAAAGGGTCAACATGTCTGCTGATGTCGGTACAAGCTCTCTTTCCCACCTCCATCAATGGCTAAAGTCAGAAAGAATTTCTGATAAATGCATTCAGACAAATAAACACATCACTTAAAAAGCACAATTTGCTCTTCACAGGGGACCAAGCCTGAAGCTAAAGTCCTGAGTTTCTAATTATGAAATTCCTTTTCTATTTATAGGAATGAGGCTGAGGAGGGATTGTGTTTTGGATAGAAGGCATAAAATTCAAACATCATATTAAATCCCCTTGCAGGAAATTTAGAGGCCTTTTAAAGTCTTCCAGCATAATGAATTTTGATTGTATCAAATATACTTTGAAATAAGGATGGCTTTGCCTCATAGATTAGAAGGCGGGTACCGTTTCTCAGTAGATGAAAAACAAAAAACAAAAAACGAGGGCTTCAGAAGATGATTATAATTGTCATTGTACTGGTTGTTGCTCAATCCAGGCTTCCAATGCACAAAGCAGGAAGTGGCCACCTGTCTGGATGGCTTCCTGTCCTATAAAGATCAGCTGACAGCCACACAGTCAAGAAAAAACCATGCCAGTCCTCCTGGGCGTTCTCTTCTGTCATCAAATCCCCCCAACATCAACTAAATCTCCAGGGGACCCCAACTCCAGACAGATCTTTGTATTCTTAAGGGCTTCACCATCCTGCTGACATAACATAGTAAGAAAACTACATTTTAATATAAGACAAAGCCTACCTTGCCATGCAGAACTTTTTATCAGGCTGATTTAGGGGAAATCTTTCTATCCACTGAGGCCATATTTCCCTTTGGAGATTTGCTGAAAAGCTTCTAACTACTAAAATCAATCTCCGCCGCCAGAAATCTTTTGTTTTATAAAACTTAGAGGTATTTATTATAACACGCTTGTGCTGAGCAGAGAATCAATCTACTATTATTTAATATTGGAGACTGAGATACCTCACAGGGGACAAGCACCTTGACATCCAGATTACACAAACCATTCACCTGCAAGAATGCAATGTTGACCCCAGCATTGTAGCTCTGAGTCTACCTTGACACCATCTAAGTAACCAAATCTTCTATCTTTTTGCCTATTTATTCAAGAAATATTTAATGAGCATTTACATTGGCCCAGCACCATCCTTTGGGTTAGAAATACAGAGATGAGCAGAATATATTTCTTGTGCTCAAACTTCATGGAGAGATGTGATGAGTATTATAAATGAGGCGAAACTATGACATCAACATTTTCTTCCTGACAAAGTAAACAAAATATTTCCAGAAAAGGTGGCCCTGGAGTAAAATGTTGAAGGTGAAATAGAAATTGAACAGGCAACGCTGAGGATAAAGAAAGGACAACGTAAGGAAAAGGTCATCAGGTTCAAAGGCAGAAACCAGGGGAGAACGGAGCAGTCAGGAAATGCTGAATACCAGGTCGGTGTGAGGGAGCGTCGTGTGGGGGCTGGCGGCTGCATGGAGGGCTGGACAGACAAGTTTCTCATTAAAGAAATATTCTGGAGTTGACCAAGGATGCCTTTCAGACTGACTCAAACAATTCTCTGTCCTCTGCAAGTAAAATTTTGCACAAAAATTCAGAGTTCGCCAATTTCCTGACTGTAACTTAGGAACTTAGGTTTAGGAATTTTTGCTGGAGACAGTGGTAAAGCTAGGGAGATCTCAGGAAAGAAGATGTCATGATCCAATTCTTTTTATTTTATTTTATTTTGTTTTATTTTTAGAGATGGGGGTCTCACTATGTTACCCAGGCTGCAGTGCAGTGGCTATTCACAGGCTCGATCCCGCTACTGATCAGCATGGGAGCTTTGACCTCCTCCGTTTCCAATGTGGGCCAGTTCACCCCTCCTTAGGCAAGCTGGTGGCCCCCGCTCCTGGGAGGTCACCATATTGATGCCGAACTTAATGTGGATACCTGATTTGCATAGCGCACTACAGTGTAGTGGCACGTGCTTATTGTCCCAGCTACTGGGGAGGCTGA
Organism: Perodicticus potto; assembly: GCA_963574655.1. Lineage (NCBI taxonomy): Eukaryota > Metazoa > Chordata > Mammalia > Primates > Lorisidae > Perodicticus > Perodicticus potto. The sequence continues at coordinate 3,842 of CAUYRH010016474.1, read as the reverse complement.
GATGGGATGATCAAATTATTTTTAAAACAATTCCCATGGCATCAATAAGCAGGACAGGCAGGAAGAATGAATTAGCAGAGTCAAGAAGACAGAAGGCTATTGCAATATTCCAGAAAAGACAGTTGCATGGGTTGTTCAAAACTGGAAGATAGAAAGCTGTAACAATATTCCAGAAAAGACCATTCCATGGGTTCTTAGCTATACTGACTAACTTTAAGATAATAACATGGATTTGTATAAGCTTTGTCCTGGCCTAGATATTTTCAAAAGCCCATTTCAAATGCCTAATTTTTAACACTTGGAGATAAAGCTTTCATTACAGCCAAAAATGGAAGAAAGAAAAAAAACACATATACACATACATAGATGAAAAGAACATTCCAGGATCCTTTACTTCCAGAGGATGGCCATCCATTAATAGAGAAACCATTCCTGTGCGGCACCTGTGGCTCAAAGGGGTAGGGCGCCGGCCCCATATGCCACAGGTGGCGGTTTGAAACCCAGTCCTGGCCAAAAACTGCAAAAAAGAAAGAAAGAAAGAAAGAGAAAGAAATCATTCCCCAACCCTGACTCACATTACAAAGCCGAAAACACAAGTTCATACTTTCAACACAAACAAAAGCTCCTATGCAAAGAGCTGGACGAGAGTTTTGCAGAGCGTGTGAAACAGTATAGATATTTATTTCAAGTATTTTTTATTTTAATAACTCTTATACTGATTCATCTCCACATTTCAGTTAAATTAAGTGAGAACTCTGTTACTCATTGTAAGGAGCAAACAGAAACGACGCAACTTTCCCCAAGTTTATGTCCTCAAGTCTGACAAGAAATGCCTGTCATCCCTTTCTCCTTTTGTTTTGAGTTGATGAATACAGGAAATCAAAAGAATGAGGGGCAAGCAAAATTGAGGAACAGATCCTGCTTGTTAAATCACTTAGACAAGGGACTCTGGTTTGGAATGATGGATGGAAGATGTTCAGAAAGGCTTTCTGGGGAAGGGAGGCTGTGAAACCCAGGAAGATGCTAGAGCTGGAGAGAGATAGCACTATTTCTACGGTATTTTAAAGTGTCTACTCTCAAATCGCTGCCCTCAGCAGCAGCAAATGGTAGGCCATGGCAAGAACAGCTTCCTTATTAAATGACCCCAGGACGCGTCATTCAAACTGGAACCCAGACCCTTTGTACTTTTCCCAAGTCTAGAGTGCCTTCCTCTATACAACGTGATCTTATGATTCAATGTGACTTCATAATTTTACAGTTTCTTAGGAAATTAATCAACTTATGCTACACAACATGATTCACATGCCTCTAAAACTTCCATTTAGGGTTTTAGGACCCAAAGAAATTCTTTATACATACTCTCAGGTCCCACACCTGTAGCTTCTACCTTCCCACTAGGAGCAGTCCTGGAAACTCAGGCTTCCCAGGGTTCCCCACCTTATCTATTCCCACCCAGGCTGCATCATTCGCCTCCGTTTCTCCTAAGCCAGCCTGGCCGTGGAGTGGGAATAAACTGCTCCAAGGGCTTGTATTTCAGCCAAGGCAGGGCGTCACCTGCCAGACAAGTGCAGAAGCAGACTATGCTCTTGTCCAGGTGGGGATGGTTTGCATGGGGCAGTTTTGAATGTTTTTGAAAGAGCCAACGTCACATTTGGGAGCAATCTAAAGTCTTTATTCTTATAAATATCTCTGAGAAGAAGACCCATTGACACCATGCCTTGGTCCCCATTCCAGACATAACATGAGCTATTCCCTTGGTGTGAGCCCCTGGCCTAACCCAACAGCTTCACCAGATTAACCCTCTCTGGGCCCCTCTCCAAAGGCAGCAGTTGGGTCATCCTGTCATAGCTCTCACAGCACTTTCCTCCAAATGATAATGATCTGATTACTTATTTCCATCTCTTGGTAGATAATTGAATCTGCAAGGCCTGAGTAGCCACTGCACCTGGCGTATATTAGGCATTCACGTATCAGCTAAGTGGAATCAGCGACTCAACTGGTCAGGCATGCAGGCATGAGATATCTTTAAAATGAACCAAGATGATAAAATATTTTTACTCTGTAAAAAATCTGTTTGTTTTTTTTTTAAATAACTAATCTTTTTATCATAAGGACATTTACACTAGACTGTTTATTACAGCTCCATTTGCAATTGCCAAAATGTGGAAACCGCCTAAATGCCCACCAACCCAGGAATGGATTAAGAAGCTGTGGTATATGTATGCCCTGGAATTCTATTCAGCCATTAAAAAAGATGGAGACTTTACATCTTGTGTATTAACCTGGATGGAAGTGGAACACATTCTTCTTAGTAAAGCATCATAAGAATGGAGAAGCAAGAATCCAATGTACTCAATTCTAATATGAAGGCAGTAGATGAGCTAATACAAGGTGGGTGTAGGAGAATGAGCAAGTGCAGAGAAGGGAGGAGGCAGGGGTAACGGGATCCGGCACACTTCCTGGGGGAGGGACACAATTACAAGAGGGACTTTACCTACAACTGCAATCAGTGTAACCTAATTCTTTGTACTCTCAATGAATCCCAAACAATAAAAAATAAAAATAAAAATAAACTTTAAACAATAAGGCTTTACTTGTATAATTTTCATGACGCATGCTAATTTTTTCTGTCTCTAACATTTCCTAATAAATTCAAAATTAAGGTAGAATGTCCTTTAAGAAATTATTCATAATCAGACTATTCAGATGCACAGCAAGACTTTGACAAAATGCTACCCTGTTCTCATACTTCTGATGAAATATTTGTGAAATTTGTATCAAAGAATCTTCGAAAAACTGAAAGAAAATTATGACCAAAAAGCAATTAATTGGGAAAAAGTATTTCTATGTTAATAGTTTGCCCTTATAGATTTTAAGGTAAAAATGTTGTTTGCAGATAACAACAATAAGTCTCCTCATATACTGATGGTTTCCTTCTCTATAACAACCATCCTGACTCACAGGAATTGCTCAGGGCTAGAAGGAGCTACTCCACAATCTACAATCAGATCCAGAACCATGCCCTGGTCTCTTAACATCCAACTCTCTGATCCCAACTTGTTTAACACAAGAATAAGAACTGGGTTAGAGGACACCCAGTCTGCGTATGAGTCATTTATTGCCATGGCGTGTGGTTCAGTTACAGACAGAACATGGCACCTGTCAACTGCTGTCACTTCATATATCATATGAAGCATTCACCACATCCAGTTCTTTGGTGGCCTCATACCACTTAGCAACATGTGGTCTTTGACTAATCCTTTCGCTCTGGGTCCCCTTGTCACCAGGGAAACTGCCATAGGGGGTCTAGGGAAAGCTTACCTCAGTGCACTGGGACTCCAGCCCTTGCTGCTACAGAGACAACCCAGGAGAAAACATCAGTCAGAGGGCTCACCTCAACAATCCCAGAGGGCTCACATCTACCATCCCAGAAGGCTCACATCGACAATTTGAGAGGGCTCACATCTACAATTCCAGAGGGGTCACATCGACAATCTGAGAGGGCTCACGTCTACCATCCCAGAAGCCTCATATCTATCATCCCAGAGGGCTCTTGTCGACAATCCCAGAGGGCTCACATCGACAATTTGAGAGGGCTCACATCTACCATCCCAGAGGGCTCACATCTCCCATCCCAGAGGGCTCACCTCGACAATCCAAGAGTGCTCAAGTCTACAGTCCAAGAGGGCTCACGTCTACACTCCCAGAGGGCTCACATCAAGAATCCCAGAGGGCTCACCTCGACAATCCCAGAGGGCTCACATCTACAATCCCAGAGGGCTCACGTCTACAGTCCCAGAGGGCTCACATCTTCCATCCCAGAGGGCTCACATCTACCATCC
>CAUYRH010016473.1:0-15088 GCA_963574655.1 Perodicticus potto | reverse complement strand
CCTCAAGCTGTCACCCTGGATAGAGTGCTGTAGCATCACAGCTCACAGCAACCTCCAATTCCTGGCCTCAAGCGAGTCTCTTGCCTCCGCCTCCCAAGTAGCTGGGACTACAGGCGCCCGCCACAACGCCCGGCCATTTTTGGGTTGCAGCCGTCATTGTTGTTTGGTGGGCCCAGGCTGGATTCGAACCCGCCAGCTCAGGAGTATGTGGCTGGCGCCTTAGCCCGTTGAGCCACAGGCGCCGAGCCCCTTCCATCAATTTTGAGAGCCCTCTATGTACCAGGCACTATGCTGGGTGTTGAGAACAAGACAGACACAGTCCCTGCCCTCCTGGCATTCTCTTGAGTACAGTGGGAGGGTGGGAGATAGAGAAGAGTGGACAAAGGAGAAGAAGTTTCAAAGAGATGAGGGGCCATATGTTTCTATTCTTTCGGGAGAGTTTTAAGTGGTGGTGGAGCAGGTGTGACAAGCTGGGCATGAGAAGAAAAAAATATCAAATAGTCATCTCCTATCGTGGCAAACTTTTCCTAGGAAAACATAGTGGGATTGCCAGGCAGTACTGGATGCTGACCTGAGAATTGAGGATGAATCTGAAGTGTTAGTTTTCTTCCAACAACATAGTATTGCTCTGGAAAGCCATTAGGAGTACAGGCTGTGAAGTCTATTATGAAGTGTAAGCATTTGTTAACTGGAGGAAGGTCATGGGTCATGATATTGGAAGTATCGATTAAGTCTAGGTCTGCTGAGTAAAAAAACCTGTTTCCTGGTGGAAATCTTAAACCCTTATCTCTTGCTGACAGCCTCTAATGATTCTAAGGCAGCTCAGGACACTTAGTTCAAAGAGATGATTAGCATTGTCAATTAGGGCTGGGTGCATTGATTTCCCAATTAGCCTTTGGGGTTTTGGTGGCCTCTTCCTTTGTTGGCCTCTGTGGGCACAGTTTGCCACCTACATACAGGAAACTCTGCATCTAGTGAGGAGTCAGACAAAATATTACTTACCTTAAAAACTGCCTTGACCATTACAAATGGACATATGCTAATTTTTTGATGAAAAAAAAGAAACAAACCATGACCTTTTTTCTAAGTATAGATCGAGTTTTCTTCCTCTCATCTTTCTTTCATAAACCACACTCAGAAGACATTAGCTAAGATTTATTTTTATTTTACTCAACAATTTGAAAACACTCGTGCAGCAGCCTAAATGCAGAGTCCTTGGAATTTTTGTATTCCCTTCTCCAACCCTTACTCCCACTAATTCCCTTCCTGCTCCATTATTTCTGCTCCAACTCAGCCACACCTAGATAGAAAGTATTTTTTATTCTTTTTTTTAAGTAAATTGACTATATGTCAATTTCCAAAGTAGCCAACCTAACTTTTATTGAAACAACCTTTTTTTTTTTGCTCATATTTAATTAAAAGTATGTAATTACAAAGAGTACAACTGGCATAAACAGAGTTTGGACCAAACACAGCTGGCTCTTGGTACCCAGACAACCCGAGAGGTGGAAGAAGAGCAGGGAACGGGCACAGACCCAGCTCCTCTCGTCCTTCCATGGGCCTGGGCTCTTTGTCTTTGAGGGACCGCAGAATTGGGTGAGGGGTAGGCTAGGGCGCTTCTGCTAATCGTCCTCCACACCAGGAGAGCCTGATCTGTCTTAGACGAGGCCACATTGGTAGTTGACTGTACTACTAGGGGATTTTATTTTTTTTCAGACAGAGGCTCAGTTTGCCACCCTCGGTAGAGTGCCCTGGTGTCATAGTCCACAGCAACCTCCAACTCTTGGGCGCAAGCAATTCTCCTGCCTCAGCCTGACAACGCCCGGCTAGTTTTTCTATTTTTTAGTAGAGACGCGGTCTCGCTCTAAGTCAGGCTGTTCCTGAACCCGTGAACTCAGTCAATCCACCCACCAAGGCCTCCCAGAGTGTTAGGATTACCAGCGTGAGCCACCGCGCCTGGCCCTGTACTAGGGGATTTAAGCGGCACACAGGACTCCTGCCCCAAGGCCACCCACGTTAATGCCAGAATGTCAACATAGTGGAGTTCTTTCTTGAGGCTTGGAATTGTCCCTTTTCTTAGCCAGCTCCTAGAGTCTAGACTAAGATTGGCCTTAGGTAAGGGAGGGGGCCTCATTAAGTTTCCACCTTATAAGAAAAGTTATCAGATTAGGGTTCTTCTCATAGAAAAAGCTGACAGTGCTAAAAGCCTAGAAACAGGGTCTTTTCTAGTGTACCAGCGTTTGTCCAGGTGCGCCTCTCCGAGGCAGGTTTAGGTGTGACGCTGCCCCAGGTGCAGACTGAGCTGAGTCCGCTTCCTGGGTTGGAGCCTGGAGCGCAGCGCCCACCGCTAGAGGGCGCAGAGCTCGGAGAGACGCGCATCCCGCTGCTCCCCCGGAGGGGCGGCAGCGCATAGCGTGGATGGTGGCATTTAGGTGGATGAGTAAGCTCTGTTATGTTGACCTTGACTGCAGCTGCTGCCAGAACTGGAGACCGAGCTGACCCTGCTAGGCATGCCCCCGGCACCCTGGCATTAATTAAGGGGGGTGGTGATACTGGAATTAAGGGGGTTGGTGATACTGGAACTCTGCATAAACAGAGGGGGCAGATTTCTGGCTCCAGTTTCCAGGATTCTGGAAATGAGCGTCTGCTGACAGAGCAGGGGCATTAGGCCTGGACACCGCTTCTTCCTGCACAGGAATCTCAGACCTCTGGCTTCTACTTCTCAGAGAGCCCAGCTTTATAGTAGGAAATCGAGATGTCCAGGTACCAGGAAATCATGGAGGCAGTGAAACGGATGTAATTCCAGAAGCCAGGACATTCCAGAGGTGGGAGAATGTAAGGATTAAAAGCGTTAGTTTTGTGATCAGACTGGCTTAGAATCACAGCCCTGCCTGTTAGTGTCTGAATAACCCTGGGCTAGGTAGGCAGCATAGTCCTTTATACTTGTGCCTCAGTTTCCTCATCAGTACAATGAGGGAATCCACACATACCTGAGTGGATTGTTAGAAGAGTAAAATGACATTAAAATACTGAGCACGCTGCAGGCACACTGGACATTTCCCATAAATGCTAGCTTCTTGGAGCATCAGAAGAGAGATCTGTGGTGTGGAGAGGTAGGGTTTATATGCCGGTGGTCAGTCCTCCTGACTCAGAATCCTCACCCACTGTCTGTGCCTTGCCAGAGGACTAGAAGTCACACCCCTCAGCCTCTCCAGACCTGTTTCCCTTCCAGTGAGAAGGCAACAGACCAGCGATTTTCAACCAGTGTACTGTGAGAGGCTGTTAGGTGTGCTATGAAAAATTTAAAAGACCATTAATTAAATTATTTTTGAAAGAAGTTCAAAGCACAGTAAGCATATTCTTTCTTTTACTGTTTTTTTGATCAACGTAATTTAAGCCCGCCATGAAAGTTTAACTATAGGTTCAAGTGTGCTGTGAGGTAAAAAAGGATGAAAAACACTGCAATAGACGTTTGGCAGCAATATCAATTTGTAGTTTGGAGGCTTTGGCATCAGTATTACCTAAATTGAGGCCCTGCTGATACAACATTAGAGCCGCTTGACATTTGGAAATTTCTGGATTAACACACAGGATCCTCCAGTGACAACCCAGCCCAACATAATTTTCCACTGTTGTCTTTAAATTCCAAGAGGCTTGAGGCCTCTGGCTTCCTTCATCGCAGGCTTCCTGAGGTCTAAACCTCATGTTATGGTTTAAGAATCTGCAAAGTTTTTTTATACTCTTCCTTTCAAAAGATGTAGCCTTGTCCCTCCTCCTGAATGTGAACCACACTTAGTAACGCCATTGTAAAGAATAGAATGTGATGGAAGTGATGCCATGTAACTTCAACATCTGGGTCATAGAAAGGACAGCATCAGTCTGGCTCTTTCTCCTGGGTCTCTCACTGTGGAGGAAGCCAGAGGATATGTCATGAGGATACTTGAGCATTCCCAGAAAAGGCCCCTGAGGAGAGGAACGGTGTCTTCTTGCCAGCAGTCAGCATCACCGGGCCCATTGTATGGGTAAGTCACCCTGGAAGTGGCTCCTTCAGCCCCAGTCAAGCCTTCAGATAGCTGCAGCCCAGGTCAACATGTGAATTGCAATGTCTTGAGGGACCTTGAGCCAGAACTGCTCAGCCACACCTCTCCTAGATTCCTGAGCCACATGAACTTTATTATTTTTTATTTATTATTATTATGCTTTTTATTACTGTGTTAAGCTACCTGATTGGGGGCAAACAGATACACAGAAATAGATAATGAATACACCCCAACTCTCTGCAGTTAGTAGCTTGAGTATCCTGCTGTTACCATTCTGGCCAGTCTATCGGCTGTCTTGGGTAAAGGCAGCAGGGGCTGCCAGATCAGGAGCAGTGCTCTGAGGACAACAAATTGAAGTTCCTGGAGAAAAGCTGGTTCAACTTTTTATCCTACCAGGGCTGGGCAGAGAGGCTGTCAGTGATGTCAGCAAGTGAGTGACTGCCTCTTCTCAAAGGATAGGAATGGTCCTGGGATCCAGAACATAAAAGTAGAACATCCAAAGCAGGCCTGGCTTCCAGAAGGGTCTCTGATTCAATGCCCACTCTCCATCAACCACAGCTGGTATGAAACTGGAACACCCGTGTTTGAGGCCCTACCTTCTTTCCATATGGGAAACAATCCTGGTACCACCCCCCAGTCCTTGTGCTTAGCCAACTGCTTGTGCAGAGTAGAGGTTTATTCAATAAATGTAACCAGGAAGCTGGGTGCTCTGAGTCCTAACCAGACACATCAACCCTTCTTCCACTTTTTCCTCCCTAGACGTTGGTGTTCTCCAGGTTCCATCTTCATTTGTGTATGTATATGTGTGTGGGGGGGTGTGGGGGGGAGTGCAAGGAGAACATTCCTGAAAAGAAGCACCTTTCATTTTTGAAAGTAATATATTGAATGTCAATGTGAAGACTGATGAAAAGCTATTAGAAGAGATTTCACATTGTTGAGGGGAGAAAAAGCAAAACAACACTGTGAAATGTGGGGAGATGGTTAAAAAGGATGTTTCCTTCTTCACATACTTGCCCTTCACCAACTCAAACCTAATCCCTGCCCCGAGCCGGTACCCTCTGATGTTAGAACCTGAACATACTTCTTTCCTCACCCCTTTTCTGACTTTACTTGTGATACTTTAGGATCTTAAACTCCCCTGTTACTCCAAATACCACCTGTATTCTGATAATTTCCCAGAAAATATCTCCAACCTCATTTCCCTACTGAGATTTCAATCCCATATATCTTACATGGATATGGATATCAGCCAAGGCTATCCACAATTTGGTCTGAGCCTCATCTTCTACTACCTAACCCTAAATCCCTGTGTTGGAGCCCAAATACATAGCATTAGAGATTATCTGTTATTCCCTATGGCAGCAACTTTAAGTTGCCAATCAAAATTCGTCCCTCTTCTTTCTTTCTAAGAGAATCCAGCTAAAATACCATAATTCCAAGCCTTCTTGCAAAATGAAGCCATATAATTAAGTTCATACAGGGATGTCTAAGCAGAAGTGAAATGTAGGAATTCTGAGAAACTGTTTAAAAGAACCTGATTTAACTGGAGGGAAGATATCTTGTCTCCTCTTTCTCATTTCTGCTACCTAGCATTGTGGAATTGGATGTGATGTCTGGAGCTTCAGCAGCCATTCTGGATGATGAGGTGACCTTAAGAATGAAAGCCATATGCTAAGGATGGTAGAAGAGAGGAATAGAATATCAAAATATATATGGCAACATTATGTACCAAGTTACATTCAAAACATGTTTCCTGTATTAAATCCTTTCATCCTCACGGCAATCCTCATAGATAGGTACTTTTATTATCCTTACTTTACAGATGAAGTACTAGGAAAAGTAACTCAAGGGCTCATGGCCTGAGAAAGAAGTAAAACACAGGCAGTGTGACTCTGGAGTCCACACTCTAAGCAGCCACCTTCATGTCCTGGGCTCCTGATGGCAGAGAGGCTACCACTCCAGCCATGGGCTGCCTGGCTCTGCACTTCTTTTATGTGGGGGAGAAATAAACCTCTAGCTTACTTAAGCCACTGCTATTTTGAGTTTCCTATTGTTGGCTGCTAAGCTTATGCCTACTTGATACATTCTCCAAATTGATTTTCATGCCTTCAGGCGCTTGTTCAAACTGTTCCTTCTGCCGGGAATGCTCTTTCCCTCAAGCACTCCTCTGTTAGCACCTCACTTACACAGAACAGCTCACAGTTGCATGTTTACTGGTCTCTCTCTCAGCTAGATGGTCACCTTCCAGAGTGTAGGGACACTTTTATATTTTATATCCATACAGTTTAACCTAGTCTGGGACATAATAAGTGCTCAAGAAATATTCCTGAATCTCACTGAATTGGAGAAAAATGCCAATCTTATACAAAAGCAGGATAAAATAGGGTCCCATCCACTATGTGGGGGTTCACTATTCCCCTTCACTTTCCTCCATTCAGTGTTGCCAAAAATCCCTCTTACTTACTTATTGGTCCTTGCACAGAATTTGCCTTTTATTCCACGATGACATGAAACTTTTCATGAGCGTTCTGTGTATGATGGACTTGTTACATGTTATTTGATTCTCTATGTACAATACCAAGAGGTTTTTTTAGAGATGAGGAAATTGAGGCTCAGAGAGGTTAGGTCATGCTTGCAAGGTCACACAAGCTGAACTCAGAACCATCCCATGTCATACAATCATGTTCCTACAGATTATACACATTGTTTAAAACATACTACATGGCATTAAGAGTACTAGGCTGGGATTCCACCGGCCTAGTTTCTCTAACTTGTGGCCTCAAGAGGTCTTCCCGTCTCAGTCCCCCAGAGTGCTGGGATTATAGGTGTGAGCCAGACCTGGCTGATACAGACCTGGTTTCTAATCAGGCCTCTTGACTCTCTGATTTGGCTTTAGTTTTCTCAGCTGTAAATTGTCAGGTGATCTTTGAGGGCCCTTCTAGCTCTAACAGTGCATGATTCTATGACTTAAATTCATACTAAATTTAAGTGATAGAGAGTATTTTTTAATATAAGAAAGTTAAGAGGTCAAAGGTACACGAAGCATGGGGCGGAGGGGTGCAGATCGGAATATAAAGGAAAGCTTGTGTTGATTTTACTAGTCACTGACACTTCTTGGCTGCCTGGATCTCAGAAATCCATCCCTTCTCCTCATATCGTATCCAACATGGTTACCTCTCTGAGCCAGCGAGAGGACAGCAAGAAGGGCATTTGCTAGGAGAAGCGCGAGTCTGTAAACAGATCTCTTTCACCAGAATCCTTGGGGATAGACGGGTTTGTCCATCCATCCCCAGGCAGGTTGTGGGCTCCCATGGACCTGTGCGTATTGACATTCACTGGTGAAGCTCCCGCTGCAGCGAGCATTCCAGGGAGGCTGTCACCTTGGGAGTCTGGGAGAGGTGTAGTGAGTGTGAACAAATACAGTGTGTGCTCTTAGAGGAACCAGAGTGTCAGAAAAATCCCCAAGGGAGTTCCAAGAGCTACAGAATGCTAAATGCAAACAGGCCGGCAGACAAGCAAGCCGCTGCTTTATTCTGATCCAGAGCACTCTACGGGACATCCCTGTGTTCCTCCCCTAGTGTGGGGCCCACCCAGACCCAAGACCCTTCTACTGCAAGAGTCCTGAGTTCAAATCCAGCTACGATGACACCTGTCTTGTGAATTTAAAACTTAAATTTGTTTTAGATTGCTATTATGCAAGCTAAACTAAATGAAATGATTCTTCTCCTCAAATATATCACCTCTAGCTTGCTACACAGAGCTGATATAATCAATATTGACATTGTACAGCCCTTTACAGCTTATAAATTTCTCACATCCATTACCTCATTTGGGCTTCCCTTCAGCTCTCAGATGTAAGAATTACATTGAATCACATGAAATTGCTGCTAGTCAATTGTTTTTGACCTACAAACATGACACTTTCATATGGCTCAATTTAGTATTTGTGCTATCATACTCATTTTTCAGATGAGGAAACTGAGGCTTTTAATTGTTGTGTAACTTGTCCGGGGTTTTTAGTAGACGATAGAACTGGGACTGTATCTCTGATTCTGATTCGGAACATCATCTGTTCATTCCACAAGTATTTCTCGAGCCCCTGCGATGTGCCAGGCACTTTTTGGGAACTAGGGACGCAAAGAGAGGAGCGTGCCTGTTCCGGTCAGTGTGGGCATGCGCAGAGGGAGGAGCCTGTTCAATAGCCGTCATGAGCACAGGGTGAGCACTCACTGTTTGCCAGGCCCACTTTTGCTTTTGTTTTTGTTTTTGTTTAAGAGACGGAGTCTCACTCTTATCGTCACACAGTTCTCAGCGACCTTCCACACCTGGGCTTAGGCAATTCTCTTGCCTCAGCCTCCCAAGCAGCTGGGATTACAGACGCCTGCCACAACGCCCGGCTATTTTTGTTATTGTTGTTGTTGCAGTTTGGCTGGGGCTGGGTTTGAACCCCCAACCCTCGGTATATGGGACTGGCGCCCTACCGACTGAGCCATAGACACCGCCCTGCTTTTGTTTTTTTGCATATGTGTTATTTACTTAAACATTTATGTTTAATTATTTTAAAAACCTATTGTTAGGAATACTTATGTGTTCATTAATCCTCACGTGTTAATTGCCTAATTAATAGGCAATCCAACCTTGCCTATTTTTCAGGTGTGGAAATTGTGGCATGGAAGGGTTAAGCAACATGCCCACAGTCACACAACTTGTAAGTGAGCGAGCCAGGACTGAAACCCAAACAGTGTGGCTCCAGAGTCTGTAATAGTAACCAGTCTGCATCTGCTTGGGAGCATCTGGGCAGACTTCGCAGGGAGGTGGGACCTGGAGCTAAATGGGGCAGAATCCATTTGGACAGAGGAAAAAACTTGCACAGAGAGACAGAGGCCTGAGAAAGAAGGGCTTGCTTTTGGGAATCAGCCTAGAGAGAGCACAAAATGTTGGGGAAGGAAGTGGTAGGAGATGAATTTGAACAGATAGGCAAGGGACCAGTTATGTAAAGGGTTTATACTTTATCCTGTAGGCAATAGGGAGCCATTAAAATTCTGGTCAGGGGAGTGGCGTGATTAGATTAGCCTGCTAGCAAGATCACTTGGAGGGCAGAAGGGGGACCGAATTAGAGGTGGGAGGGAGATGAGATTATTGTAATTTGGGAGTATGGGTCCACCCACAGACCCCTTCTCTAAGCCTCCTTGGCACCAATTCTCCTATTTCGTCTCTTCCAAGTCCCTGGCCATCTGGCTAAATCATTAGCTACTGCTCGTGAATCACTTTAGATGCTTACCTCAGGCCATCTCTTCTCTTGGGAAGAGTAGTCACAATATACTGCTGGAAGGATGTGCCCTCTCTGCTGTCCTCTGAGGCTGGCCCTGAGGGCAGTACTAAAGCCACAGCAGTGCACTTCTGTGTGGTGTCAGCAGGTTGTGCACAGCCACCTGTAAATCAGGCTGCAGTTGTTTTTCCGCAGTCAACAGGCCAAGGGGGACTCTCTACGAAGCCACAAGTCTGTGCTGTGGGGAGGGTGGCAGTGTGGCAGGAGCAAGGGTGTTAGGAGGGTGAGCTGCCTGCAACTTGCTGGTGCCTTCAGGCCTGCTTAACCCAGCTCCATTACCCTATGGGGGAACCACCCGTTGCTATGGAGATGCTGGGCATGCCCTCTTTGGCTTGTTACTCAGATCATACCCAGTTCCCAGTGGGCCCCTTGGGGTGTATGGTCACCAGATATCCAGCGTTCTCGCATTAAGTCTATGAGGTCTTGTAGAAAGTCAAAAGCTGTTTCTCACATGAAGAGTGACAGGGAAAAAAGTGACATCTTTGTCCTAAAACCCCAGGACCGCCCCCCCTCGTGATTCTCCCATCGGTGCTTTCCAGTGGTTCTGTATGGAATCCTGATCAGACACAGACATTGATCACGTTGCATCTGTAGGGTCATGAGAGGCCCAGGACAGACCTGCTCGCATTGCAATGCAACAGAATCTTTTCTTGCTCTGCGCTCCTCTCAAAGCAGAAGCTGTCAAGGTTTGCATTAATCTCTGCAACTCCCTCATACCGAGGGAAGACTTCAAAGATTCCTGCTTAGTCCTTCCTACAGAAATAGCCCTCACTTCATGGGTCAGGAGCCAGGTGGGGATTCTGCCTGTTGTGGAGCTTATCCATTCCAATTGTTCGATCAGAAACTGAGAAAATAACTATGGGATTAGGTAGGTGCCCTACTGGGTCTACCATGAGAAAGACTAGGTAAAAACTTTGTTATACTGGGCCCCAAAAGCCTCATGTTGACCAGTGGATAAAGGGGTGCTTGGGATCCCCAGCACCAATGTTCTACCAGAGCCAGTGTCCAATAATCCTTGCAAGATCTGGGTAGTCCAGTTACCTTGATCAATACACGCTGAAAAGTGGACACAGATCCCTTTAGGGAAGGCTGGAAGACTCACAATGCACCCTTGTGTTCTCGTTCCAGGTCCTTCCCTCCAGACACGTGGCTCCATGTCTGTGAACTGAGTCAGGGTCAGGAGGAGGGAGGGGCTCTGATCCTCCATCATCGCTCAGATCAGGTCTTCATTTGCTCATCCTGGAGTTTTCAGCAGCTAAAACATTGGGTAAAGAGGAACAAGAAGGAAAAGGGCAAACAGCTCCCTGTTTCACTGGGTGAGCTCACGTGTGCTCTTCCTTCTGTTGGCCATTGCTGCCTCTCCGGCAGGTCTGCAGCCCTTGTGGGGAGGCACCAAATGCTGGGGCTCTGCCCTGCACGTGAGCTCTCAGTGAGGGGACCCTGCATTGCAGATTTCCCGACCCAGGAGATCTGTCTCTGGCTTGTCTTGTTTCTCCACCACCCTGCAGCCCCACCAAATGTCATCAATGCTGGGTCTCCAGCTGCCGGATCCCTTGGTGGGCAGGCAGTCCTCTGGGGTGGGGTCTCTGACAAGATGATTTAGGACTGGCTCCCCCTGCTTTGTCCACCCAGCTGTCAGGAAACTCCCAGATTGTCACGCGACCAAGTGGCAGGAGTGGGCTGCCTTGTTGTTCTCACCCCTCCCACCCATAGCTCACCCCGCATCTTCGTCTGCGTCTCCTTTCCCTTGCCCCGACCATCTGAGCAGACACCCTATGAGGACACGCCATGGCCATCTTCTCTGCTTCTGTTTTTGTGAGTGACTCTCTCGGGTCCTCTTTTCCTTCCTCCCCCATGAGGGCATGAAGAGAGGAAGCATCTCATCGTGGACACTGCACTCCCCAAAGGCTAACAGAGCTCTCTTGGGCACACAGTACATTGTGGGGACAGGCTGGGTGTTGTCCTTACCTCTCTGTATGCCCTTCATACAGGTGACTCTAAATTTAGAATGCGTGATACTTAGAATCTTCTATTCTAAGCTTTGACCTTAACTATAATTCCAGACAGCAAAACATGTCCAATTAGATGTCCCGATGAATGTGGGAAAAGTAAACTCCTCTGGATCTTCTCAGAGTAAATAGATAGCTCTCACATAAACCCACTTCTGTCTCCCAAATTCTATGCATTCCTTCCCTACATCCAAAAGATTTCTGGCTCCTCAACTCCATTTAGTGGGAATCATTATGGAGCCTTGCTTCAGCCAACCAAACAGAATTAGAACCACTTCCAGTTGCTTAGAATGGGACATTCAATATAGAGTCTCTAGCAAATGTCCTTCTGTCCTCAAATCTGGGCACTCTAATACTCTACTGTTCTCTCTTTAGTTTTATTCTTTCATAATTCATTTCTACATGAATCCCCCAGATTTGTGCTGATTCAAATTAATAACATCATACAATACTTTTGATTTGTACGTTTCTCTCCTCCAGAGTTTAACTGTGTAATTCACCACCACCACCAACCACCACCCTGTACGCTGGGATTTGTCTCTAGTTATTTTTTCCAGTCTGAAAATAAAAAGAGTAGTGGCTCCTCCCCTTGCAAGGAACTCCATAAGGTGGGTCCATATGGAGTTTCCAAGCGAGGCAGGAACAAGCCTCATCAGACAGGGGAAAAAGCTCCTGCTTCTGGCAAGAAAGCTATGGGTGAAAAGTTCAAGGTACTTCAAGCCCACAAAATCTTCCCATATATCCTCATTCCGACTGATTTGGTCCCCCTCTTTCGTGACCAATACCCTATCTTTCACATTAGAAACATGGGAAGCTGTGATTTTTAACTAGGCTTATGATTGGCACCCAGAGGATCGAACTTTGTGACTGGTTTTGACTATCACAGGTAACCCTGAGCCGTAAGAACACCATTCTGGAGGTCATAGAAAGTCCCCGACTTTCTGCCCATGTGCCTTGGGCTGAAGTTCATGAATTCCAAGTTTTCTATTCTCTCCTTCACCTTCCCAGTGCTGGAAGAAGCAGCTCTGCAGCTGACCCCCCGTCCCACACCCAGTCCTTTATCGCCTCTTCTTTTCACACTCTTCCCAGCCTGAGCTTGGGCTGTCCTGAAAGGAAGACCAAGACTCAGATGTGGCTGCAGGAAGTTTGTCTGGAGTGTCCATCGGGAAGCAGAGGAGGGAGCAAGGAGAGTGAACTAGAAAAGGATGAAAAGTTACCAAAGGCTGCGAGATTGAGTGGCTCCCACTAGTGGGCTCACTACCACTGGGGGTCTAGAACGCACCTCAGAATTGTCGTTGGGAGTAAAGGAAGCCGGGCGCTTATCTACTGCACCACGGGACAGGAGAGCAGAGGGCCACTGGCACTTGTTGCACAGACATCAGGGGGCCACGGGGATGGGGCACAGGCTGCTTCAGGACCTCTGCATCCTTGCCTGAGGTGGGCTGCTCAGCCCACTGACCCCTGGTGGTAATTTAGGGAGACACAGGCTGCTAGAGTTCCTGGCTGGGTTTCTACTGCCTTCAGCTCCAACCAGGCAGGTAATAAGTACCGACACCCCGACATGTCTCTGAGGGTCAGTTTCCTGCTACCATTTAAGATACCAATTTCTATATCTGTTCAGGTTCCTGGTTGCAAACATCAGGGCTGACTTAAACTGATGTAATCTGAAAAGAGAATTTCTCGAAAAAGCACTCTGTAGCTCTTGGAGTGCTGAGAAGACTGGAGAACCACACTCAAATAACAGGCAGGAAGGAGGAAAGCCAGAGCTCAGGCAAGCCAGCCTCCATTCAGTTTCCTAAGGGCCTTCCGGGTACCAGCCTGGGGCTGCTCTGCTGAGAGCTGGGGTGAGCGCAACTAGGAAGGGCCGAACCACCAACCACTGAGTAAGAGAACAGAGCCATACAGGTCTGGAGTCCTCGTGGAGGGAGGGTGCCAGCTGGGCAGGTTTGGAGAAGAGGCATGGGACGGCTGCCAGGGTGGGGTCACCAGAAGCCAACCTGCAGGCACATCTGACCACTCTTACCACGTGGGGATGAGGGAGGGCTCCTCTTCCTTCCCGGACCTTAGGCCACAGCCCTATCCTTTCATGGACTTCTATTCTAAAGACAGTTATAGAATTAATAAGCTCAGTCATTCACACTATAAACCTGCTTTGCTATGGGGAAAGAAAATCTTTAAAATGTGTACACATTAAAGCCAGTGGAGCAATTTATAGGTAACCAGGCCGATCATTGAATCCAGCCTGGCAACCACATATTTTCTTCATTGTTGTATAATGGCTCCCCACTCCCTGAAGCCTTTCCTTTCCCACTAGAGGCACTTGAGTCCCATCTGCATGCTCAGTCCTACCTCAAACTCAGGGACTCATCCTGGCCTCAGTCGTAGCGAGTTTAGGGACCTACCTAGCTAATTCCAGAGCTCAATCAGTGCTAAGTCACCCAGACCTGCTCTGACTGCATTGCCTGCTGGGCCCTCGTTTGTGTCCAGGTTCTTATCAAACCTGCCTACCTGGGCCTAAATATCCACCTAGAAAACTTGGCAAGAACTCAGTTCCTCCAAAATCACTTTGTTTCCCAGGCTGGAGTGCCACAGCATCAGCCTAGCTCACAGCAACCTCAGACTCCTGGATTCAAGTGATCCTCTTGCCTCAGCCTCTGGAGTAGCTGGGATTACAGGTATTTGCCACAATGCTCAGCTAATTTTTCTATTTTTGGTAGAGATGGAGTCTGATTCTAGCTCAGGCTAGTCTCAAACTCCTGAGCTCAAGTAATCCTCCTGCCTTGGCCTCCCAGAGTGCTAGGATTACAGGCATGAGCCACTGCGCCCAGCCCTCTAGGATTCTTTTGGGTTTTTTTGTTTGTTTGTTTGTTTGTTTATTTGTTTTTCAAGACAGAGTCTCACTATGTTGCCCTCAGTAGAGTGCTGTGGTGTCACAGCTCACAGCATCCTCAAACTCTTGGGCGTAAGCAATTCTCTTGCCTCAGCCTCCCAAGTAGCTGAGACTACAGGTGCCTGCCACAACACCAGGCTATTTTTTTTGTTGTTGTTGCAGTTGTCATTATTGTTTAGTAGGCCCAGGCCAGGTTCGAACAGGCCAGCCCCCCAATGTATGTGTCCAGCGCCCTAATCACTGAGCAACAGGAGCCAAGCCTCTCCCAAGATTCTTAATTCGATTTTACTTTCCAGAAATCTTTTTTTTAAAAATACATGTATTTTATTATTCTTCATTACATTATTCCCCCCCTCCCCTGACCCCTCAGTGGTAAGACAGAATTGATTTACAGAAAAGAATACAGAAAACACTAAAGCTCCTGGTGGAGAGAATTCAAGTGGGGAGAGAGAAGCCCTCTCCGTTCCTCTCCCGGTCTTTCCCCGTCTCCTCCTTTAGGCCTTTAGCCTCAGGGTATATATATATAGGTGTATGGGTTCCTTGGCCAGGAAATGAATGAATACAGTCCCTTCCGCCGGGGGCAAGGTGAACGAGTGTATCAATGAATGGATACAGTCCATCCATGGAATTGAGGCCTAGGAAATTCACAAGAAACTGACCTAGGCATAGGAAATAGGAGTTCCACATTTAGTCCTAAGTGTAAAGTGAAGGAGACACCAAGGCACAGGTGTCTCCTCAGCAGTTGTCCAGCCTTTTTGGCTATTGGAGCCTCTGGTGGGCGTTGTAGGTCCCCCTCCTTGCCTGTCATCCAGCCCGCTGG
>CAUYRH010016472.1:0-11012 GCA_963574655.1 Perodicticus potto | reverse complement strand
GGCACTGAGCTTTTTTTTTTTTTTTTTTTTTTTGAGACACACTCTCATTTTGTCACCCTCGGTAGAATGCCATGGTATCTTAGCTCACAGCAACCTCAAAATCTTAGGCTCAAGTGATCCTCTTGCCTCAGCCTCCTGAGTAGCTGGGACTGCAGGCATCCAACACAATGCCTGGCTAGTTTTTCTATTTTTAGTAAAGATGGGGTCTTGCTCTTGCTCAGGCTGGTCTTCAACTCCTGAGATCGGGCAATCCACCTGCCTCAGCCTCCCAGAGTGCTGGGATTACAGGGGTGAGCCACCGCACCATGCCTTCAGCTGATTTTTCTTTCTTTTTTTTTTAGAGGTGGCATCCTGCTGTTTTGCTCAGGCTGGTTTCACATTCCTGGCCTCAAGTGATCTTTCTGCTTTGGCCTCCCAACATGCTAGAATTATAGGAATGAGCCACTGTGTCCAGCAAACTCATTTCTTTAAAGGTTGCGTAACATTCCATGATGTCATCTTCCAAAATATACTCATCTTGCAAAAAAAAAAATCCCTGTTTATATTCCAGGGATTATTAAGTTGAAAGATGTGTATCTTTTTAAATTTTGATAGTTTTTGCCTTTGTCAACTAGAGTTAAAATTCCTACTTCTGCCAGCAAACATCCCAGTCAGCTAGGCACCTATAACTCAATGGTTCGAGCTCCGGCCCGGTGCAGCAGGGCTGGCAGGTTCAAACCTGGCCCAGGACTGCTAAACAAACAATAAAACCAACCCTAACAAACATCCTAGTCCCCTACTCCCTTTCATCCATCAGAAAATGTTAACATTCTTCCCTATTTTTACAGAGGTGATGTGTTCATGTTATATTATTTTGCCCCCATTTTTCACACAGTGTGTGGTATAATAGTTTCCTCACCTTTAAAGGGTGGATAATAATGGCAACTATCTAATAGTGCTCTTGTAAGGACTAAATAAATTGATACTTGTCATGTGCTTTGTTTATTTATTTATTTCATTTTTTTTTTTTTTTTTGAGACAGAGCCTCAAGCTGTCACCCTGGATAGAATGCCGTGGCATCCCAGCTCATAGCAACCTCCAATTCCCGGGTTCAAGCGAGTCTCTTGCCTCCGCCTCCCAAGTAGCTAGGACTACAGGCGCCCGCCACAACACCCGGCCATTTTTTGGTTGCAGCCATCATTGTTGTTTGGCAGGCCCGGGCTGGATTCGAACCCGCCAGCTCAGGTGTACGTGGCTGGCGCCTTAGCCGCTTGAGCCACAGGCGCTGAGCCCTTGTCATGTGCTTTGAAGACACTGTATTACTTTTGACTTGAGCGTGTTATTTATTTATTTATTTAGAGACATTCTCGCTTGGGCTATAGTGCAGTCGCATCATCACAGCTTACAAGTAGCTCCATTTCCTGGGCTCAGTCATCCTCATGCCTCAGCCTCAGAATAGCTGCAGCAAGGGGCACACACCACACCCAGATAACTTTTCTATTTTTCATAGAGGTGGAGTCTAGCTATGTGACTCAGGCTAGTCAGGAACTTCTGGCCGATGGCAATCATCTCACCTTCCACTCCTAAGATGATATTATTATCTATATGTCCTCTGGCATGAACTGGCCAGCTATATGCTTCTGACACTGGCCTAATGCAATTTTTGTCTTTCTGTATTTCATTTGTAGGCTTATTATAGGCATTAACCATATTATCTGGCTAAGACATTTTTTTCCATCAAATTTTTCCCTATTGACATTTTTTTTTTTTTTTTTTGAGGCAGAGTCTCACTCTGTGGGCAGGGTGCCATGATGTCACCCTAGCTCACAGCAACCTCAAATCCTGGGTTCAAGCGATCCTCCCATCTCAGCCTCCCAGAGTGCTAGGATTATAGGCTTGAGCCACAAGGCCAGGCCAAATGCTGACATTTATTGATTGATTGATTGATTGATTTTGAGACAGAGCCTCAAGCTGTCACCCTGGGAAGAGTGCTGTGGCATCACAGTTCACAGCAACTTCCAGCTCCTGGGCTCAAGCAATTCTCCTGCCTTCGCCTCCCAAGTAGCTGGGACTACAGGCGCCCACCACAATGCCCAGCTATTTTTTGGTTGCAGCCATCATTGTTGTTTGGCGGGCCATGCTGGATTCGAACCTGCCAGCTCAGGTGTATATGGCTGGTGCCTTAGCTGCTTGAGCCACAGGCGCCGAGCTCAAATGCTGACATTTGTATTTAATCAAATATGTATATCTCTAAATTTATACCTTCTTGGTTTTGAGAGAGGATACCTGGGAAAAGTGAGGTCTAAGAGAGCAGAGGTCTTCTCAAAAAGACCCCAAGGATACACCTGCGAGGTCCTCCCTGTGACTCAGCTCTTAGGAATTTGTAGAAACTTAACTTCCTGGGACCTGGAAACTAATACTTGTTTCCACTTCTGTAAAAGCCAGAGCCCACTTCTGCACCTTGATTCAAACTGACCAATGAGAAAGGTACCCATGGGCCGAACTTTTTTACTCAGACCAAGCCAGTCGGTAGCTCGGCCATTTTGGGACTCTGGATCTGCCGCCACTCTGCCGGCTAGAATAAAGCCCTTCCTCTTTTAAACATGATGTTTAAGTGTTCCTTCTCTCCATTGGCCTCATCTTCCTGCAGCAGTTTCCCATATTGGTATAAAAGCATTTGGTCTGACGTTGAGATTTTATTAAAAAACCTAGTGCAGCAATCCCTGTAGATTCCATCTAAGGGCTGACAATCTCTTTGAGGCATGGTCACTGGGGATTTACCATTGTAGATGGAGGCCTTTGACCAAGACAGGCCTCTCTACAGCACTGTGATTCATCCACCGTTCAACATCCTCCCTCTAGAAACCTCAAACAGATGGTGGCACCCAAGGAGAGGTCACAGGTTGTAAGTGGCCATCTTGGATAATGTGTTATTTTTCCCCTTCTGGGAGGAGGTTTTTTGTTAGCCATGCCCACTCCAAGCATTTGTGACTCTGTCTCCTCCAAATGCGCTGAGCCTAAATCCCATCCTCTATTCTCAACCTGGCCAACCCTGAGTGTGATCCCATCTCCAAGAGGCCAGTACTCCTCCAAGCATTTGGAGGAGGTCTCTCTAATTGTCATCTCCAGGCCTCAGTGTGAGCTGCCGGGCATTCCAAGAGTAGGTCTCAGGTCTGCATCACTAGTACCTGTGCTGTAACTAAGGGGCTGTTTTGTTGCTAGGAGTTTCCCCATAGCTAAATTCCATCCTGGCATTTAAGCTGCTTGATTGCAGACAAGACCCTAAATCCCAGGCCTAAGTGTGATGTGAGTCCCCAAATTGACCCCCAAGCCCAACCTGCCTCACTTAGCCGACTAGGTGCCCACACACCAAGAAGAATCCCCCTAATGACTCCACTCTCAGACCCACCCAGCATGGCACACTCAATCCTGTCCCAGCCTCTGTATGGCCACCTGACTTCATTCTGAAGGAGAGAGTAGGTGGTGAGACTCAGAAGAGTTTATTCTAAACCCCTGGTCCTGGCCCCATAAACTCACTGCTCCATAGCTTTGTCTCAAGGCTTCCTAAGGCTCCAAGCCTACATCCCATGTCCTCGCACAGTGCATAGTGTTGGTGTCTGAGTCATGGACAGTGGTCTTCTCCAGCCTGCCCAGGCAGATCAGATCATGCACACTGAGCAGAGAGTAATGGTACCTTCAGGGAAAGCAGCTGGGAGCCCTTTGAGGGAGAAGAGAAAACAATGCAAGGGACAGTAGGAATCAGGCCACAAATATCCTTATACTCTCCTAAGCTGCCCTGGGACATTGTCCTTCCCTCCTCCTGCTCCCCTCTCAGACATCCCTTTCAGCTCCAGGAGGACCACCAGGTCCATGATGTCATTTGCCCTGCGGGCTCACCTTCACAAACATCTTGAAGCAGGAACAGGAGTCTGGAGGTGGTTATCATGATCATAGAGTCCTTGACATCTGCCCACAGATATTTGTCATCCATGAGACTGTTGACACCCAATGAGGGCGCAGTGGGGGAGAACTTGGGATTGCCTTCAGTAGCAAGAAGTTAACCTTGGGGTAGTGACCCATTTGGAATCCCTTGAGATTCTGCTACTTCCCAGAGAAGACCAACTCCATTCCTTCCAAAAATACTTACAGTATTTATGATATCTGTTTTCCCATTTGTTAGATGAGTCAATGAATAAATGAATATACCTGTAATATTTTGGTACTAATTGTGTGCTAGCACTGGCAATATGGTGGTGAAAAATGGATAAAAATCTCTGCCCACAAAAAGCTTATATTTCAGTGGGGGGCACAGACAATAAGCAGATAAACACAGGTGGATAGAAAGTAGTAGAGAGCACTATATCTATTAATAGAGCAATCAATAGATTGATCAATATAGTTATACCAGTGAGAGCTATCATTTTAAAATTCAGGATGATGGTCTTCTGACTTAGGGAAAGAAGATCAAGGAGGAGCCTCCGAGGCCAGACGCGGTGGCGCATGCCTGTAATCCCAGCACTTGGGAGGTGGAGGTGCGTGAATTGCCTGAGCTCACAGGTTTGAGTCCAGCCTGAGCCAGAGCGAGACCTCTGTCTCCAAAAAATAGCCGGCCGTTATGATGGGCGCCTGTAGTCCCAGCTACTTGGAAGGCTGAAGCAAGAGGATCGCTTGAACCCAAAAGTTTGGGGTTGCTGTGAGCTATGACGCCGCAGCACTCTACCAAAGGTGACCAAGTGAGACTCTGTCTCAAAAAAAAAGGAGGATCCTCCGTGCAAAGGTGATGTTAGAGCAGGGCATAGGCAACTGGGAAGTTACTGGGTATAATGGGAACCTAAGGGAAGTGAGAAGGGGGCAGGGGGACACAAGAAAGAGAGGCTGTCAGGGAGGTGACAGGGAATCGGATCTCAGAGTGAAGTGACCAGCATGCACAAAACCTTCTCTGGAGGCAGCATCTTGCTCAGAGGCCCCTGCACAGCCTGGGCCTCTGCAAAACTTGAAGCTCAGCAGAGTTACAGTTGGTGATTCTCTCTAGCTGTGTTTTAGGTGAGCCTGGTTTAAGATGTGTAACTTTTGGTTGAATGTTAGATTCAGAATTAGAAAAGGGGCTGTATATATATAAAACACTAGGTCTTAAAATATAGTTTGTACAGCTTTAATTTTTTAAAAAATATCAAGAATAGGTTTTTGGGTTTTGTTTGCAGTTCAGCCGAGGCCGGGTTTGAACCTCCACCTTCGGTATATGGCGCTGGCGCCCTACTCGATGAGCCACAGGCACCGCCCACATTTTCTTTTACTATAAGATTATCTTGGGGTACTCATGTACTCTCTTTTTTTTTTTTTGACACAGAGTCTCACTCTGTCACCCTGAGTAGAGTGCCATGATGTCATAGCTCACAGCAACTTCAAAGTCTTGGGCTCAAGCAATCCTCTTGCCTCAGCCTCCTGAGTAGCTGGAACTACAGGTGCACAACACAGTGCCTTGCTAGTTTTTCTATTTTTAGTAGAGACGGGGTCTTGCTCTTGCTCACACTGGTCTTGAACTCCTGAGCTCAAGCAATCTACCCGCTTTGAACTCCTAGAGTGCTGGGATTACTGGCATGAGCCAATGCACCCAGCCAGCTTTGGGGACTTATGTTCTAAAGAGCATTTTCTGAAATGCTTGTTTTGAGCTGAGGAGGGGAAAGTGTGGAATAACAACATGGGGAGCATTCTGCATTACCATGACAAGGGAAGGCATGGGGGATGAGGAAATCAATAAAGAGCCTGTGGAATGAGAAGAAAAGATGGCTGGGGACAAAAGCAGAAGGTGAAAGAAAGAGCTTTAGGAAGGCCACCTAGCTGACTAATGAAAGCTCTAGGACAGCCAGCACTCGGGACTGTCTGGGTAGCTGATCCATAATAAATCATGTGTTCCCATGCCATCTTCCTCTTAATGTTTTAGTCTTTCAATTGGTTTTTGGATTTTATTTTTTTTTTTTTTGAGACAGGGGCTTGCTCTGTCTCCCAGGTTAGAGTTCAGTGTTGTCATCATAGCTCACAGCAACCTCAAATTCCTGGGGTTCAAGTGATGCTCCTGCTTCAGCCTCCCAAGTAGCTGGGCCTACAGGCACCCGCCAAAACACCCAGCTAATTTTTCTATTTTTGGTAAAGATAGGATCTCACTATGCTGCTCAGGTTGGTCATGCACTCCTGGCCTCAAAGGACCCTCTCACCTCAGCCCCCAAAGGGCCGGGATTATAGGCATAAGCCAGCATGCCTGGCCACGATTTGTTTTTAAAACCTTTTATTGAAGCTTTTGGTTTTGTTTGTTTGTTTTGAGACAGAGATTCATTTTGTTGCCCTCGGTAGAGTGCTATGGCATCATAGCTCACAGCAACCTCAAACTCTTGGGCTCATGTGATCCTGTTGCGTCAGCCTCCCAAGTAGCTGGGATTACAGATGCTCGCCACGCCTGGCTAATTTTAAAGACAATGTCTCGCTCTTGCTCAGGCTGGTCTCGAACTTCTGGGCTCAAGCAATCCACCCGCCTCGGCCTCCCAGAGTGCTAGGAGTACAGGCATGAGCCACCACATCGGGCCTGAAGCTTTTACCAGAAAAATCTTCAAATCCTGTGTCCACCTGATTGGATTATTCCAAAGTGAACACACACACATACCCCATGTAACAACACCCGCGTCAAGAAATAGACCTTCACCAGCACCCCTAGAAATGTCCTTTGTGTCCTTCCCAAGCGTTTACCTCCTGCCTCATCAAAGTAACCACTCTCCTGACTCATAACACCATAGCATCATTTTGTCTTGTCTTGAATTTGAATAGTTGGAATCACACAGTATGCGCTATTTTGTGTCTGCCTTCTTTGACTCAGCATCATGCTATGAGGTGTATCGCAGTTGTTGCTGAGCTGTAGTGATCATAACTTACTGGTGATAGATATTTGGGTTGTTTCCAGGTTTTTACTTTTACAAAGAATATACAGATGCTGGGCGGCACCTGTGGCTCAGCGAGTAGGGTGCCTGCCCCATATACCGAAGGTGGCGGGTTCAAACCCAGCCTCGGCCGAATTGCAAAAAAGAAAAAAATAGCTGGGCATCGTGGAGGGCGCCTGTAGTCCCAGCTACTCCAGAGGCTGAGGCAAGAGAATCACCTAAGCCCAGGAGTTGGAGGTTGCTGTGAGCTATGTGATGCCACGGCACTCTATGGAGGGCGATAAAGTGAGACTCTGTCTCTACATAAATATATATATATATATATATATTTATATATATACACAGATGCAAGCATTCATTTCCATGTCTTCTGGTGTACGTATGGATGCATTTCTGTCAAGTGTATGTCTAGGAGTGGAATAGCTAGGTTGAAGGGAATGCATATGTTAAAATTTGGTAGATAATGCCCAACAGTTTTCCAAAGTCTCTGTTTCAGTTTGGACTCTTACCAGCTGTGTGTGGAATCTCCCATTGTTCCATTTTAAAACCCAGACTTGGCATTGTTAAGTGCATTTGTAAAGGCATTTATTATAATTCTCTAATCATTTGCAAGGAGCAGTCCTTTCTGAAACATCAGGGGAAGTCATGGCTAGAGATGTGATTTGAATCACATTGAGTTGCTATAAAAGGTCAAGTTAACATAAAAACTGGAGGTAAAAAAGTGTCATTATTCAAATCACTCTGGTTCTTCAGGTTTAGATGTGCTTAGTTTTTTACTACAGGCTTTTTAAAATATTAGTCTCTGTTAGCCTCATAACTACATAGACTCCTGGACCTAAGGCAGGTCTCAGGAGTGAGCACCCTATTTCTATTTTGCATGTTATATCACAATATGAGAGATTGATGTGCATTAATCTGGATATAAAAGGTATTACTTCTTCCCCTCTCCTTCTCTCTGTGAACTGAAACACGGTTCTCTGAAACACTATTTGATGGAGGCTTGGTGCTGGTAACTCAAGCGGCTAAAGCACCAGCTACATACACCAGAGGTGGTGGGTTCAAATCCAACCTGGGCCTGCCAAACAACAATGACGGCTGCAACCAAAAAATGGCTGGGAGTTGTGGTGGGTGCCTGTAGTCCCAGCTACTTGGGAGGCTGAGGCAAGAGAATCACTTAAGCCCAGGAGTTGGAGGTTGCTGTGAGCTGTGCTGTCACAGCACTCTACCCAGGGTGACAGCTTGAGGCTCTGTCTCAAAAAAAAAAAACACTATTTGGTGGAAATCATGTCTTTACTTTTTTTTTTTTTTTTTTTTTTTTTTTTTTTAGTGGCATGGTGCCAGAGCTCGCAGCAACCTCTAACTCTTGCCCTCAAGTGATCCCCTTGCCTCAGCTTCCTGAGTAGTATGGACTACAGGCACCCACCACAACATCTGGGCAGTTTTTGGGTTTTTTTGTTGTTGTTTTTTTTATTTTGTAGAGACAGAGTCTCACTTTATTGCCCTTGGTAGAGTGCTGTGGAATCACACAGCCCACAGAAACCTCCAACTCCTGGACTTAGGCGATTCTCTTGCCTCAGTCTCCCGAGTAGCTGGGACTACAGGCGCTTACCACAATGACCGGCTATTTTTCTGTTTTGCAGTTCGGCCAAGGCCGGGTTTGAACCCGCCACCTTCAGTATATGGGGCCGGCACCCTACTTGATGAGCCACAGGCACCGCCCCAGTTTTTGTATTTTTAGTAGAGACAGGGGTCTCACTCTTGCTCTGGCTGGTCTCGAACTCCTGAGCTCAAGCAATCCACTGGCCTTGGCCTCCCAGAGTGATATCCTTACTTTTAAATATTCAACTACTTTGATTCTAAACATCATAGTCTGTATTTCTGATAGTTCTCTAACACAAATAGTATCTTGGCTAACACTGAAGGGCAGGGCTTTGAATAACAATCTTTTTAGGAAGAAGAGCTCATGAACTCGTGCCTAAGGAGAGGACCCAGCTTCTCCAGGAGTGCCCAGGAGAGCAGAGGCTATGAGATGCCCTGGTCTGCAGCCTGTAGAGTCCCTTCCTGTTGCACCCCATTGCCTCCAACTTGGGTAGACCCTAAACAAATGCCCATTTTCAATCACCTCTCACCATTTCCCCTATAGTTTTATATCTCAAGTTCAAATCTAGTAAGTCAAAGTATTATTGCTGTTTTTATATGATTCTAGTAACTCTATTCTATGTGCAAGGTGTTTTTAAAAATGTTTTGAGGCCGGGCACCATGCGTGGCCCACACCAGTGATCCTAGCACTCTGGAAGGCTGAGGCAGGTGGATTGCTTGAGCTCAGGAGTTCAAGACCAGCCTGAACAAGAATGAAACCCCCTCTCTAAAAATAGCCAGGCATTGTGGCAGGCACCTGTAGTCCCAGCTACTGAGGCAAGAGAATCTCTTGATTCCAAGAGTTTGAGGTTGCTGTGAGCTATGATGCCAGAGCACTCTACTGGGGGCAAGAAAGTAAGACTCTGTCTCAAAAAAAAAAAGTTTTGGAAGGCTATATTAATAGCATCTTACAGCCAAAAGAAAAATGTTTACAATGAATGCACATCAAGCATGATATTATCTCTAGAAAGGTCTCCAGCATTTGACAATGATTTTTACGGAAAATTCTTTTAGGCAGAAATGAAAATTTAAATAAAGAAATATGATTTTCCTTCCCAACTTGTAATTTTTTCAACAATGATTTGAATGATTAAAAATAAGATTATTAGAGGCTGAGGCAAGAGAATCGCCTAAGCCCAGGAGTTGGAGGTTGCTGTGAGCTGTGTGATGCCACGGCACTCTACCGAGGGTGATAAAGTGAGACTCTGTCTCTACAAAAAAAAATAATGATTTTATTGAGACAGAGTCTCACTATGTTGCCCTCAGTAGAGTGCCGTGGTGTCACAGCTGACAGCAACATCAAACTCTTGGGCTTAAGCGATTCTCTTGCCTCAGCCTCCCAAGTAGCTGGGACCACAGGCACCTGCCACACACCCAGCTATTTTTTGGTTGTAGTTGTCATTGTTGTTTACCAGGCCAGGGCTGGATTCGTACCCACCAGCCTCGGTATATGTGGCCGATGTCCTAGCCACTGAGCTACAGGCTCTGAGCCAAAAAAAAAGAAAAAGTATTCTTAGAGATTGGCTCAGTGCCTATAGGTCAGTGGTTAGGGCACCAGCCACACACACCAGGGCTGGAGGGTTTGAACCCGGCCAGGCCTGCTAAACAATAACAACAACAACAACAAAAAATAGCCGCTGTTGTGGTGGGCACCTGTAGTCCCAGCTACTTGGGAGGCTAAGGGAAGAGAATTGCTTAATCCCAAGAGTTTGAGGTTGCTGTGAGCTGTGACGCCATGGTACTCTACCGAGGGCAACAGCTTGAGACTTAGCCTCAAAAAAAAAAAAGAGATTCTTAGAGATTAATTTAACCTAATATTATTCAGGAATAATAAATTCTGAAAAACTGGCATTTCCTTCTCCAAAATATAAACAAATTATGCATCTTTTGGTAAGGATGGTCAGTCTTTATGGTGAAATAACAGAAAAATTATTAACTCGTAGTTTTTTCAGGAAGGGCTAAAATCCATCTCATTCGCTACCTGCTTTCTTTCTCTTTCTCTTGCTAGCTGACACCCTGTTTTCTCTTTTCACAAACTACTGAGGAGTCCAGTAGACAGAAAAGGAAATATCAATTATCTTTAGAATTGCTAGACCCATTGACTAAATCTGCCTTTTAGGAGTTGTTCCCATAGCTTCAAGTGGTTCCTGAAAAGCTCCCAGATGAAAAATGGGGCTGGGAACTGTCAGGTGTCAGGATCAGAAACACCTGGAAAAAGTCTGTCTCCAACCTTGCTGGGGAAAACATCGTAAATATAGCATTCACCTTCACCCCCAGTCCCTTGTGAATTTAACTAATATTACCTTTTTTTTTCTTTCTTTCTTTTTTTTTTTTTTTTTTTTTTGAGACAGAGCCTCAAGCTGTCACCCTGGGTAGAGTGCCGTGGCATCACAGCTCACAGCAACCTCCAATTCCTGGGCTCAAGCAAGTCTCCTGCCTCCGCCTCCCAAGTAGCTGGAACTACAGGCG